>RWGZ01001478.1:38901-50417 GCA_009725065.1 Utricularia reniformis
TGAATTGGTTAAGCGAGATTGTGGCATATGTGATGAAAATGAACACATGTTCACTATTATGTCGGACTGTGGGAAATGGCTAACACCTGCTGTGGATGTGTTATTCCCTCGGATTGAGGTTTGTGCTAAGTGTCTATTAATTGTTTTGATATATTCTATGGTTGTATGGTGACTACTTGTGTTACATGTACAACATTATGTTCGTCACATTATTAAAAATGTGGCCCAAGCCGGGTTTTTATCAACACGTGTTGCGAATACTATATTGAGTATTGCACGGGCAACAACATAGGCATCATTTAATCAGTGTTTTGGAGAGTTGTGAGGAATCAACATCGGAGCGTATGAGTACATGAGATTAGTTCCAAAACAACGTTGGTGCAAAGCATTCTTCCGTACAGTTTGCAAGTCTGATATTTTACTTAATAATCATGCCGAGTCTTTGAACAGTAGTTTACTTCCTTTTCGAAAGCGTCCAATTATGTGGATGTTAGATGACATTTGCAATTTTATTAGGAAACGCCTACTTGACAGGCGTACAAGATCGAGAGATATGTCGGATGACGGCTTTTGCTCTCGTGTTCATGATATCATAGAATTCAATATTGAACCAGGTGCAATTGGTAATGTTACCATCACAGACGATTGCAATGCAACTTGGGAGCACGGACGAGAAAAAGTCTCTGTTGATATAGCTATTAGAAGTTGTACATGTCGTGAGTGGGAGTTGAAAGGTAAATTTTAGGAGATCACTTTCTTCGAATAATTGTTTGTTTAACATTTGTTATGTTTGTTCGTAGGAATATCATGTAAACATGCATGTGCAGTGATTCTCGAACTAGTTGAATCATGCTATCGATACGTAGATAGTTGGTACAGTGTACAGCGGTATAGAGCAACGTATCAATACGGGGTTTCCGGTTTGCCAGGGCAAGACCAATGGCCGGTGGTAGATGCAACACCACCTTTGCCTCCAGTGTTCAAAAAGAAAAAGGCGGGGAGACCACGTAAAAATCAGAAAACACATACAACTCCAACCAAAACTCCAACACGCAAAATGATATGTCATTTGTGTGGATTTCGTGGCCATATTAAGCGATAATGCCCAAAAGCTAGTGGCAAACAATGAGAACAGTTTAAGGTACATTCGTTAATAAAAACAATTGACATACTTGTTTAAGTTCGTTGTTGTTGTATTTGTGTCTTTATTCGAAACAGACTAAGGCTACGAAGTATCAAGCCAAAATCATTGAGGAATGCCCTCGGAGCGGCCCTTCGAATACGGCACGCGCTAGCGTCTGTTTTGATTTCGTTGTTTACATATGTTAGTAGTATTCTTTATGTGTTCTATTTTTTTTCGACATAACGTATCATTTGGCAGTCCGGCACAAAACAATGCATCTCATACACCTAATGTTAAAAAGGCGACACAAGTAAGTCCTGTCAGTATGTTTGGTTAGAATGGTTAAGCACTTCGTGCTTGCTGTTTTTTTTCAGGAGAATCCGGTTCTTAACGAAAACAAAACAATTCACATTCCCATTCCCATTCAAGTACCATCCACGGGTAGTGTGCCTTCATCTGTCGGCCTTTCAAATGTAAATATGAACGGCCCCGTAGCTTTTTGTAATACCGATAAGATTGACATGAGTGTGAACGGATCCAATTACAACATGCATGGGATGACGGGTATCACCGAAGATGGGTGTCCCTAGGATCTTGGGGTCAATTACGTGACGATATTGTGCAAAACACTATCATGTAGTCATTTTCTAGTTTTTTTTCTTGTTCAACATGGTTGTTGAACCGAGATTTCGTTTGAGCATTGTTATATTCAAATGTGTTAGGTGTATGGTAAAACTAATTGCTCGTCGCGCACAAAAAGAGTTTTACTATTTTGTTGATGCAATTGTGTTCGATGCATATGTTAGAGGAACAAATCCCTTACATTAGACAAGTATTGTTGATTGTAATGTTTTGTGGAGTACTGAATACATGCTCATGCCAATTGTTACAGGGTATGCTTGTTCGTATTTTTTGTGTGTTACTTGCTTATTATATTTGATGGGTTCACATGATGGTATAACGTGACAGGGGGTCATTGGTCTTTGCTTGTTTTCTGTGGTTTTGGGGATCAAGAAAAACAGACAATGATTATGTTGGATTCGATGGGTACAATGCGTCAATCGTCCATTGAGCCGGAGGTGTATATGTATTATTACTTACTGGTTGCATCCATTATTCACGTATATGTCCTAATCATGATGAACATATTTGTAAAAGATGTTTATGAGATTAAAAACGGGTGGATGCGGATTCCATCGTTCGGAAGATACCTATTCAATGGCCGGATGTCCCAGCGCAAACAGGAGTATCGGAATGTGGAATATATATTTTGTATTACGTATTCCGATTTCTACAACAAGCACCGAATGTGTACGACCCAAAAGGATATCTCTTATTTGTAAGTGTTTGCATAAACTCGTACATTGCCACTACAATTACACTAATTATATCGTTTGTGCAGATGACTCCCAATTGGTTTACGGTTTCAGAGATAACAGCTTTTGTGAAGACGTACATCCCCACTTCGAGTGATTCGACCCTTAAAAGAAAATATGCATCGAGAAGGAAACTATGAATTTCAACTACGTTAATCATTCTCATTTCAAACAACGTGTTATGAACATGTTCGGATTCAAAATTTTGAACTACTTACATTCAGCATATATTTGTATTTTTTTCGGTTAAAAATTATATGTTACATACAATTCACGGTCAGAAACAATTACATTAACGTATCGACAAATAAATTTCATCAATTATTAATAAACTTCAACGTGTGACATTTGAAAAAATCGTACAAATTTGAAGTTTTGAAAATCAACGACATCGAAACTTCAACAATAACACAATTGTTCGCATTAAAAATTAGTTTGTGTCCTACACAACTCTCGGATTTCCCAAAAATTAGTTTTTGAATTCATATACACTAAGACGCAACGAGAAAATAAAATTTCCCCATATTTGTCTTAAAAATATCATATTATTTTGTTGAGGATTAAGTTTGTCAAATTTTGTAAACTTTGGGGTCTAAATTAGCCATTCAAAAGTTTGGGGACTAAAATTGCATATTTTACAAACTTTGGGGACCATTAACGGCGTTAGGGACCAAATTTGCCAAAAACCCGAAACTTTGAGGACCAAATTTGAGTAATTTTCGTCTGGGGACCTAATTTGCCACAAATTACAACTTTGTGGACCAATTATGTCACACACACATAACTTTTGGGGACTGATTTTGCCAAAACAATAACATTTTGTGGACCGGTTTTGCGTACATCAAACTTTGAGATCTGGTTTTACCAGAATTACAAAGTTTTGGGACCAAAATTACCAAAAAATCCAAACTTTGGGACCAAAACTGCCTTCCGTCCTTTGTCATTACAACTTAACAATTTTATTTTATTTTTAAAACATTTCAAATGAGGTTTTGTACATTTCTCATTACAACTTAACAATTGACTTTTCAAATTTAATTTTTGAAATTTCACAAATTTATTTTAAACTTAATCTTCTCTTTTTTGTGGTAGCGGTAGAAACGAACGACGAAAACGTCATCGCCAGACAACAATTCTAATATGTTTTTATTTTTTATCGACGATTAACAAATCCTAATGATAAGCAATTTCAATAATTATATATAAGTACTAAATAATGATTTTAGTCATTGATAATTATATATTGCGATATGCAAATGAATCTCAATGAATATTACAAAACTTTAGTCACCCAAAAATGTTATACAAAGTTGAATAAACACATATACAAAAAATATAGTATATAAGATTATATGTTGCGATATCCATAAAAATCGTAATAAATACTTCAAAACATTTTGACTAAAAAATAATGTACAAAGTTGCAAAGATATATATACAAAAAATATAGTATACAAAATTATATATTGTGCTATTTAGAGGAATATAAATAAATATTACAAATATTTTGACACCCAATAATAACTTACAAAATTACAAAGATGCATATACAAAAAAGATATTATTCAATGAAATATTTAATTATCTTTATTTATGAGAACTTCCAATACTGTATAACATAAAATGTTATAATGGATATATATATATTATTTAAATTAAAATTATTTGAATAACAAAAGAGTTGTTCAATCAATTACTTAATTTATCGTTTAATTTTGAATGAATTAGAATATATACACCAACTCCAATGTTTCAATATATAGATGTATGATTCAAATATAATTATTCTATTAACAAAATAATATGATTTATACAAAATCGTTCAACTTTCAATAAATTATAATGTATAATGTTTATCAATTCAAAAATAAATAACAATTAAATTATGTGTATTATCAAAAAAAAATGTGGTCCAAAGGAGATGCCCTATGACTAGTAGGCAATAACTTGGGAATTTAGACAAATACATTTATTTTCAAGTTTAACTTTTAAAAATGAGAAAATTATATAAATAGCCCCCCAATTTACGAGCTGTGTAAAGACTATACTCTCCAACTTATGAAATTGCATAAATGATCCATCAAGTTATCAAAACCGTTTGTTTTTTAGCCCTCGTATTTAGCACATGATTTTCCGTTAAGTTTGCAAACATTTTTCGTTGGCAGTATTCGTTCTCCACGGGAGTCGTTCCCGTGGAGAAGGTTCTCCCCGGTCCTCACCTTAAGGCGAACGTTTCTCTGCCACCGATTCCCTTAGGAAAAGGGAAAAGGGCGACCGAAGCGGAAGCCCCGAAGGAACTGAAAAGGCTAAAAAGGGGGGATAGCGCTTCGGTCCCTACTAAGGGGATCGTTTTGAAGGAGCCTACATCGGGCCCTAAGACTAACTCCGACTGGGGAGTTGCTTTAGGCCTGCTAGACAGGTTCAGTAAGGGGAGGAAACTAACCTCTTGGAGAAGTGCTTTCCTGAAGGATTTCCGCCTTTATTGAGAGCAAAACACAGACAACGTCCAAGCGGACATGTATGGGGAAGAGATCATTGAGAGCTTCCTCTACCTCACCACCCATGTAGTTTTCTTTTATATTAAGGCCCGAAGCTTTACTTTTTTGACCTTGTTATCTTATGCAGATGCTGAGGAAGGCCTTCACAACTGCCATCACCGTGGAGAAGAACCAGGGTGGCAGTGTTGTGTCCCAACAAGTCGAAGATCAACTTGACCTTGCGAAAAGGCAAGTTGAAATCAAACATGGTGATTTTTTTACGGTACGGGAGGACCTGGACCGACTGGATAGTGAGCTGCTAAGAGTTGGGACGGAGGTCTCACTTTTAGCAGATAAAGTCTATGAGCTGGAGAAGATAGGGAAAACAGCTCAGGGGCGAATTTCTGACCTGGAGGCCAAGCTGCGGGCCATGGAAGAAGAGGTCAACCAAGTTCAAGGTCGGGCCCAGAAGAAGAGAAATAAGTTGAACGAACTTCTCCTTCTGGCCCAAGCAGAGAAGGCGAACTTGGAAGAGGAGTTGACAAGAACCCGCACTTCGGCCGAAGGTTCGGTCCGGGAAACATTCCTAGGCTTCGCTCGGTCCCCCTGTTATTCGCTTTGGCAGATAACTTATGTAATAGCTGAGAAAAAGGTATGACAAAACAAATAGTAGGGAATGTAGCGGTAAAGTCTAGACGAGAGATAATGAGAGATACGGGAACGAAAGAACGTAAAAGGGAACGAAAAATAGAANCTCGTTACGAATCAGGCATCATTACTGCTCGTTACGAATCAGGCATCATCACTATTCGTTACGAATCAGGCATCATCACTACTCGTTACGAATCAGGCATCATTACTGCTCGTTACGAATCAGGCATCATTACTGCTCGTTACGAATCAGGCATCATCACTATTCGTTACGAATCAGTCATTCATCACTATTCGTTACGAATCACTGGTCGCGAAGAGTAACTCTGCACTTGTCGCGACTGCCTGCCTGGTTGCACTGTTCACTCGCGTCCAGTGCGACGCAACTGCATATTCGACCGTTTTTCGATCCGTTTTATCCGTATTATCGTTACCATCTCGTTGTAATTGTATCACTTGATTATTATAGTAAAAACCAAGGTAGAGCTTCGCTCTCCCGAGGACGTAAGCCCACACATTGTGGGCCCAACCTCGTATATCGCTCGTGTCCCCACAACAATATAATTTACGAATTAATCATAAATTGACTGATCTAAAAGTAAATATCCAAAACATTTTTAGACAAGATCAGTCCCGTTCCATAGTTCGCTGATAAGCACGCATCCGTGCATAAATTGCATCTCTCTTTTCTTCGATCATCTCGAGGTCCAATAATCTCCTTTCACCATTCATATGTTCATCATATTGAGATATTCGAATCGATCGGATGGCAACCTCCATCGGGCTAACAGCTTCGGTCCCGTACATCAATGAGAAAGGTGATTCCTGGGTTGTTGAGCTAGGTGTAGTTCGGTATGCCCATACAACCTCATAGATGTGTTCGGGCCATTTACCTCCAAAATCTTCTAACTTGGTCTTCAATCCTTTCAGAATGATCTTGTTAGATACCTCCGTAAGTCCATTAGTTTGGGGGTGGGCTACTGATGAGAAATGCTGGATGATGCCCAACTTGGTGCATAGATCATGTATGCTCTTTCCACGAAACTGAGTCTCATTATCTGATATGAGTGCTCGGGGAGCCCCGAAACGGCTCATAATATTTCTCCATAAGAAATGTTTGACTACTTTTTCTGAGATGATGGCTACTGCTTCTCCTTCCATCCATTTCGAGTAATACTCTACCGCTACGATACAGAATTTTCTTTGCCCTATTGACCGAGGAAAAGGTCCGAGGATGTCGATCCCCCATCTGTCAAACGGACAAGGCAATGGGGTAATCGATAAGGGAGCCCCAGGCAATTGCGGGAGTGGAGCATGGTATTGACATATGGCACAACGTTTAGTGTATTGCTTTTGCATCAGCAAGCAATGTTGGCCAAAAGTATCCGGCTCTAATGATGCGGTGGTATAAAGATCGAGCCCCTGAATGAATGCCGCATATCCCTTCATGAACATAAATCATGACGGCTTCAGCCTCAATAGGAGATAAACAGCGCAGAAGCGGGCCTTCAAAACTCTTTTTAAACAAGCGTCCATCGACTAAGGTAAATCTCTTAGCCCGAATTTCTACTTTCCTGGCTTCAGATTTATCTTCAGGGAGATAGCCATTTGAGAGGTATTTAATAAATGAGTCCATCCAATTCGGTTCCCCTGGAGACTCGGTAGCGTTAACATTCAAGCCCTGGAATTCATGGCATAGAGCTCCGATCTCTTCAATAGACTGTTCGGTCACTGATATCTCGACCGAAGATCGGTCATGAATATGAACCGAAATAGTGCTTGGCTCTATGTTAGGTATGCCTGAGGCCAATCTGGCAAGTGCGTCGGCAACCTTGTTTTGCTCCCGTGGCACGTGGTCAAGAGAGAACTCACTGAATTTTTTGGATATTTCCAGAACTTTGGCGCAATATAACCTCATCATCGGATCATGGGTTTCAAATCTCATTGCGAACTGTTCTACTACTAACTTCGAGTTTGAGAACATTCGTACTCTGCTAACTCCCATTTTTCGGGCCAGTGTCATTCCTGATAATACTGTCTCATATTCTACCATATTATTTGTTCCAGCAAAGGAAAATTTAACTGCGGAATGAATAAGATTACCTTGTACCGTTGTCAGGGTAATGCCCGCTCCTCTTCCTCCGAAGGTCGACCTATCTACATGGATCGTCCATCGATCGTCCTCTTGGTTAAGATAAATGGCCGATCGGGTCATTTAAACCACAAAATCGGCTAGAACCTGAGCTTTGATCGCCCTTCGGGGCAGGAATTCCAGATACATAGCGTTGAGTTTGATAGCCCATTTTGCCAATCTTTCATTCAAATCATTATGTTTAAGGACCACCTTCAGAAGTTGATCGGTATAAACATAGTTCGTTCGGCCTTCAAAATAATGTTTCAGCTTGGATACAACTTTTTTCAAAGCTAACATGAATTTCTCTAAGGTGGAATACCAGGTTTCTGCATATACCAGAGAATGGCTGACATAATAAATAGGTTTATGAATGTCGTCTCGTATGGTTACCAGAGCTGCGCTGACGGCAACTTCTGATATAACAAGATATAACCCCAAAGGTTCATCACAAGTTGGACTTACCATCACCAGGGGAGTGCTTAAATAAGTCTTCAGCTCGGAGAAGGCCCGATCGCATTCTTCGGTCCAATCTAGATGGCTTGCTTTTCTTAGCACTCTTAAAAAAGGTAAGGCCCGGTCTGTGCATTTCGAAATAAACTTGCTTAGTGCGGCTAGCCGGCCAGTAAGCCTTTGAAACTCTCTTTTGTTTCTTGGAGGTTGCATATCAATGATAGTCTGCACCTTTTCAGGGTTAACCTCTATACCTTTCTCTGAAACGTAATATCCTAAAAATTTTCCACTTCGGATCCCGAAGCAGCATTTGTTTGGATTTAGTTTGAGCTTATATTTTCGGCATACTTCGAAACAAAGAGACAAATAAGAAAGGTGATCTTCATCATTCATAGATTTAACAATCATATCGTCAACATATACTTCCATTATATAGCCGATCAATTCTCTAAAGATTATGTTGACCAACCTTTGATATGTTGCTCCAGCATTTTTGAGACCGAATGGCATAACCACATAACAGTAAACTCCATCTTCGGTCATGAATGATGATTTCTTCTGATCTTCCTCAGCTAGGAAGATTTTATGATACCCAGAGTAAGCATCCATGGTACTCATCATGGTGCTACCAGACACAGCATCCACCAGTCGGTCGATATGCGGCATAGGGAAAGGGTCTGACTCATAGCTTTTGTTAACATCGGTAAAGTCGATGCACATTCGCCATTTCCCATCCGGTTTGGAAACCACCACGGAGTTTGCAACCCATTCAGTATAGTGGATTTCTCTGATGAATCTCGACCGCAGTAGTTTATTCACCTCAGCTCGGATAATCTTGATTTTCTCGGGAGAATAGCGTCTCATTTTCTGCCTAACAGGCTTCGTTCCAGATTCGGTGTTGATCCCATGTTCACTATCGGATCGATCAATCCCCGGAACATCGTCCGGGGTCCATGCGAATATATCCACGTGGCTTCTCATCAAGTGGATCAGTTCTTTTTCAAAGTCAGGGGTTAGATGTGCCCCGATGCGAGTTGTCTTGGTCGAGTCATCCTCAACCAGGTTAATCAACTTGAACCCTACGGGTTCCATTGCTTGCCTCGGGTGCGGTAGCTCTTCCAGCAAATCCACCCGGGCCCTTTTGATAGGTGCCAATGTTCGGCACGAGCTCATGTAGCATTGCCTAGCTACTTTCTGATCCCCCTTAACAGAAATAACTCCATGAATGGAGGGGAATTTGAGCATCATATGATAGGTAGATGTGACCGACTCGAACTTACTAAGGCCGGTCCGTCCGATAATGGCGTTGTAAACCAAGTCGACTTCAATGATAATGAATTCCAGATCCTCTGATAGATCCTTGGATGGATCTCCAAGGGTGACTGGGAATAACATCTTCCCGCATAGAATAACGCTCCTTTGGTCGAACGACCAAAGAGTTATATTAGCGATCGATAGATCATGAGCAGCAGCTCCCAACATTTCGGCGACCTCACGCTTCATTAGATTGAACGAAGCCCCGGTGTCCACTAAGATTCTGTGGACACGATGATTCCCGATGACTCCAGTGATGGTAAGGGAGTCGTTGCATGGATCGGTGATCCTTTTCCGATCAGCCATGGTGAAAGTGATGTCTTCTCTGAAGGAGGAGGACCGTTCCACCGGATCATATTTCACCAGCGCCACAGATTCGGAGCTCTCAGCGGAGTCTCCGTGCGCAGTTCTCTTTCGGTCCCGGACCAATTCATTTATTCTCAGACCTCCGGAGATAACATAAATATCCCCGGCCACTTCTCTGGGTGCCACCTCATTTCGAGGAGGTTGGGCACCAGTTTCCGCAGGTGAAGGAGCGGCCTGCTCCTGTCTTCCACCCTCATTCTGCGGGGCTCTACCGCCACGGCCCCACCATCTTCTTCTTCGGTCCTGACCACGGTTCTCACGACCGTGTTGGCCTCGTTCTTGTTCTAGCGGAGGAGACCGTCGGTCCTCCATCCGATCATTATAGTTTCGGGGTTGTCCCCGATTATCTCTTCCCCGGGGCATGTGACGATCGTCACCTTGATGCCCCTTTCGGGGGGATTCTGCTCGTTTGCCCTTCTGACCATTCCGGTCGGGCTTTTCTTTATTCATTGCCGCTACCGTCTCTTTCAACACCGAGCACTTCAGTGTCGGGTGATCGCGATTATGATGCAGCTCGCAATACACCCGATTGTCCTCCTGCTTCGGGGGGACATCTTTCTCGCTTACAGTCGCTACTTCTCGCGACTGCTTCTTAGGGTGGTAGGAAACTCTATGATCACCTGTGGGCTCAGAATTCCCGCTAGCTTTCCGATAACCAAGCCCCAGCGCTTCATCCACCTTAATATACTTGTTGATTTTCAGGAGAAGTTTTCCCAATGTGGATTGTGGGCTCTTTACCTAGCTGGCCGAAAGGTCACACGGTCCCAGGACCTGCTGTAGAACATCAATCATATCCCGGAGCTCGAGCTTAATACCCCGGGCGGTCCTATTGAATTTCTCCATGAAGGACCGAAGACTCATCTTTGCCGGGATATATTTCAGCTAAATTAGTTCCTGCCTGCTTCGGGGCGGTCCTACATTTGGAGCAAATTGCTCTGAGAAGGCCAAAATAAATCCGCCATACGGCTGTATGGATCGGGCCGGCAAATTTTTGAACCACGTTCGGGCGTCGCCTTGTAATCCTGCCGCGAAGATGCGGAACTTTAGTGAATCCGAGGCCCGAACCGTTCCCATGCGTAATTCAAAATCCGCAACGTGATCGATTGGATCATCATCACCACGAAATGTCGGCAACCCCTCGAGGTTGCGATAATGCCGATCTGGGACTGCTGCCCGGATCTCTTCAGAAAATGGGAGTATCAAATCTCCCAGGCGGCTGATACGCCTTCAGATTGATGGGACGATGCCTGGACCGCATGCAAATTATGCCACCAGTAATCATCCTTATTTCGCCTGATTGGGGCCTCCATGGCCCTGTTAAATAAACCAGGATTGCGTCCCAGATTAGGTTCGCAATCCTTCAACGCACGCATGCTCTCCAACTCCCTGGTGAGCTCATCAATTCGTCGCTGCATCTGCTCCTGATCGTTTCCAGGAGCGGGAGTTAGAGCTTTGGCTGGGGGAGGAGGAGTAGACCGATATCTAGGCCTCCTCGTTGTTACGCCACGTGTGATGATATCTTCATCATCAGTGTTGCACTCGTTAGGATCACTCTCGTATCCTCTGCTTTTGGGAACAGGGCTTGAAACAGTCGGTGGTTCTGTTCCACTTCTCTCCGACGTAAT
>RWGZ01001478.1:52010-64487 GCA_009725065.1 Utricularia reniformis
ATCGCGGGATGTAAAACGAGGTTGGGACCGAGGCGTGGTCTGCGTGATCGGGCCCGAAGCGTGGTAAACGTGGGAAGGCCCGAAGCGTGGAAAACGTGAGTTCGTGAACGTTCTGTAACCGTTCGAACCGAACCCCGAAGCCAGCTGGCAGAAAACGCTTTATTTCGTCAATGCTATCTTCGGTCCTCTCGTTGAACATCGGGCCGCTCTTTCTTACGTGTGTAAACGGGCTGTAGGGGTTCGTTTTCACTATTTGAATCGGCCCAACGGTTGCTGGGCCTCACCCATCACGAGGTACCCGATCCTAAAGTTCTCATCAGTACGAATATCGAAATGTTGCATTTGAGATGCATTCCAAATAATTTGAGGTTTTTCCAACGTTTGTTTTTCTCCCCCTAGTTTTGGGAATGTTGTTTCATCAAAGTTACAATCAACAAATCTTGCTGTAAATACATCTCCAGTCATAATTTCAAGATATTTAATAATTGATGAAGATTCGAAACCAACATATATTCCTAATTTTCTCTGTGGACCCATTTTTGTTCTTTGTAGTGGAGATATCGGAACATAAACTTCACATCCAAATATTCTTATATGTTATATATTTGGCTGATTACCAGTAACGAGTTGTAAGGGAGAGTAACCATAATAACTTGTTAGCCTTAACGAATTAATGATGCTGCATGTAAAATAACATGACCTCAAGCAGAGGATGACAAATTTGATTTCATAAGTAATGGTCTAGCTATTAATTGTATTCTTTTGATAAGTGATTCCGCTAAACCATTTTGTGTATGTATGTATGCCACTAAATGTTCAACTTCTATTCCAATAGACATACAATATTCATTAAATGCCTTTGAAGTAAACTCTGCAACATTATCCAACCTTATTGTTTTAATCATATAATCTGGAAATTGAGCTCGTAATTTAATAATTTGAGCCAATAATTTGGCAAATGCCATATTTCTAGATGATAACAAACATATGTGAGACCATCTGGTCGATGCATCAATTAATACCATATAATATTTAAAAGGTCCGCTTGATGGTATTGTTATGGTCCCTTTTTAGGGGATACCAACAGTCGTCCGGTTCGTCAGCAGACGAACTCGGTTTTTATTTGTTTTTGACGTGGAATTCGATTAGAACTGGAAACAATAAATGGACACGACGATTTATAGTGGAAACCCCAGGAATTGGGGAGAAAACCACTTGACTAAGAGCGAATTATGCTCAAAGCCTGTTCACTAATCAAATAATTTATACAATACAGCAACGCGTCCAAAAGGTCATGCTATTTCCGTCGTCGCACTCTGTATTTATAGAGTCAGTGGCGTGTGTATATCACGCCCTGTAACCGCATCTGCCAGGTTTGTTAGAGGTTGTTGTCGCGCGATGTAAAACGAGGCTGAGACCGAGGCATGGTCTGCGTGATCGGGCCCGAGGCGTGGTAAACGTGTGGAGGCCCGAAGCGTGGAAAACGTGGGTTTGTAACCGTTCTGACCGAACCATGGAGCCAGTTACCAGAAAACGCTTTATTTCGCCAAGGCCATCTTCGGTCCTCTCGTGGAACATCGGGCCGCTGTTCGTTAAGTGTGTAAGTGGGCTGCAAGGGTTTGTTTCTACCATTTGAATCGACCCAATTGTGGGGTGTCAGGTCCTAGAGTTCTCATCACTAGCCCCTCGGGCTTGATTGTCATCATAGAGGTGATACAAGGCCGATCACATGATGTTTGCACATTCGTGAGAACATGAGACCGTACCTATAGGTAGTAAGAGTTCAGGGGACCGATCTTTCCCTTAGTGTAGAAATTACTTGCATTTAAAACTTAATAACGTATATTTACGTTATATTTTTATCTTTGTTATTCTTTAAATATTAATATCCCGATTGGCGCCTCTTCACATTCGATAGTTCAAGAGGCGTGATGAGTGCGCTTATACTGCCATTGTCTGGTGCAATATTACGTGGCGGCTCACTATTGGCTGGGAGATGAATATTTAAATCGGGATTTTGGGCACTGTTTTTCCTCATTGTCATTTTCGCGAAGGAAGAACTGCAAAATCAAGCTCTATGTGCCCTCAATCAATTTCACGTTCAATCCATTTCACTCCGACTTTCTTTAAGGTATACACTATGGCTCCTCATAAAATGAGATACCCAGCCATGTCTAAGTTAGATATTGAGGAGTTTAGGTCTAGATTTTCGATTCCGGCACATTATTCCATCTCGAAGGGACGGGAATATATTCCATGTTTCCTTCCGGCGGAAATGAATGTGCCGGAATCCGCTATTCCGGTCAGATACGCATCTTTAAAGTGCGGACTTCGTTTTCCGCTGCATCCCTTTGTAGCGGCCGTTCTTAAAGAAATTCACTGCCCCACTTTTGCATTATTCCCGGGTAGTTATGTGTATATAGTGGCGTTTATATTTTACTGCCACCAACAAAATCGGGCCGCGACCTTAGAAATTTTTTTTAACATGTTCTTGGTGGGATCCTGAAAGGGGAAAGGTCTATTAGGATGACGCAAATTATATTATATAGCGGTGCGCACCAAAGAATGCGCTATTGTAGATAAAGAAGAGTCTCTCCATGCGTGTGAATCTTGTTATGTGTGGATAACGGTCCCAAAAGTGGACCTGTTGAAGGTGTGGCCGCGCTTAACTCACCCACGCATACGTCAGTTGAACCGAACTAGGTTCAACTCTTCTCGCCCGGACACCGCAAATACGCTTGCAATGTTCCCCCCTCCCGAAGCGCGCCTTAAGCGAATAGATCTGCTACGGGAGAAAAGATTAATAGAAATAGGTGCGCGGGAAGGACCGGAGCCCCAGCTCCGAAGGTGGTGTTTTCTAGCTCAGATCCATCAGAAGGATCGGGTATGAAATAATATTTTTATTTTATCCTTTCCTGATCCTTATGTATTTGTTTTGCAGATTCGACTGAGACAATGCCTAGCTCACGTTTCAAACGTGTGGCGGCTGCTTCGGTCCGTCCTTCTGAGGGACAACGCGAAGCATCGGGCAGCGCTGATGGAAGTGAATCAGCAACGAGGGGTACGCTGGTTCCATCGGGGTCCGGGAATCCCCCGATTTAAACTACCGGCGCGGGCACATTGACCCTTCGCTGTACAGGGCAGCCTTCAACCGGGAAGGGCATGCGTTTCGGGTATTTGGAGTGGTAGAGGATGTCATAAAGGCTCGGATTCGTTCTTTGAGCTTATCCAGTCTCTATCAGATCGGAAATAACTCCTTCATTAATGCTAATACTATTGCTTTATTGCTGCAGGGAGCCGTTCCCTTGGAGAAGGTTATCCCCGGTCCTCACCTTAAGGCGAACGTCTCCCTGCCACCGATCTCCTTAGGAAAAGGGAAAAAGGAGATCGAAGCGGAAGCTCCGAAGGATCCAAAAAGGCTTAAGAAAGGGGAGAGCGCTTCGGTCCGTACTAAGAGGATCGTTCTGAAGGAGCCTGCATCGGGCCCGAAGACTAACTCCGACTGGGGAGTTGCTTTGGGCCTGCTGGACAGGTTCAGTAAGGGGAGGAAGTTAACCTCCTGGAGGAGTGCTTTCCTAAAGGACTTCCGCCTTTATGGAGAGCAAAACCCAGACAACGTCCAAGCGGACATGTCTGGGGAAGAGATTATGGAAGGTTTCCTCGACCTCACGACCAAGGTAATTTTATTTAACATGAAAGCCCGAAGTTTCATATTTTTAAACGTGTTATCTTATGCAGATGTTGAGGAAAGCCTTCACAACTGCCATCACCGTGGAGAAGAACCAGGGTGACAGCGTTGTGTCCCAGAAAGTCCAAGATCAACTTGACCTTGCAAAAAGGCAAGTTGAAATCAAATATGGTGAGTTGGTCACGGTACGGGAGGACCGGGACCGACTGGACAACGAGTTGCTAAGAGCTGGGACGGAGGTCTCGCTCTTAGCATATAAAGTCTCTGAGCTGGAGAAGATAGGACAAACGGCTCAGGGGTGAATTTCTGACCTGGAGGCCAAGCTGCGGGCCAAGGAGGTAGAAATCAACGAAGTCCAAGGTCGGGCCCAGGAGAAAAGGAATAAACTGAACGAACTTCTTCTTCGGGCCCAAGAAGACAAGACAACCTTGGAAGAGGAGTTGACAATAGCCCGCACTTCGACTGAAGGTTCGGTCCGGGAGGCAGTTTTGGGTTTCGCTCGGTCCCCCTTGTTATTCGCTTTAGCGGTAACATACGTGGGGTATATACTGCTAAGTATTTGGATAACATACGAGAGCAAGTTATTCAGCAGTTCGGGCTTTCCCCTTCGGACGAGCGATGGAAAGCGATCGAGCCACTTGAGAGAGATAGTAAGTTTCAGGTTATTCAAACTTTGGAAGAACCTGTTCTGGAAGAAGACCATTTCTTCTATCTCTTTGAAGAGAAGGAGAGAGTGGTCAATCAAAAGGTGGCCGATCAGGAAGAAGAACTGAAGCAGCTTGCGGCCCGGACCAAACCGCAGGAGCACGAGGTTGAAGATAAAGAAGATGGGCAAGATAACTAGATTGCGTTTATATTTTGTATCTGCATTGCTTCTTATTTTCAATATATAACTCTTTTCTTTCAGTTCTTATCCTTTTAAATGCCAGAACGAAGCATTATAACCAACTTTTAAGTAAACTAATATGTTTCATATGAAATTGTTTTAACCGCCAAGTGTAAGATCGCGGACGCTTATAGGATGTTAATCCATCGGGCCAGATATTATGTTTGGCTTATTTGTATCAATTCTGATTGGATCGGTCGTTTTGCATTGTATGTGGGTCACTCTTATTCCGTCCTTGGAGTCGATACTTGATTGGAGAGGCGTGGTCTACGTTCAGTATGAGTTTTCATAAGCTTTGGCCGAACCTTGGTTCTATTGAAGTCCCGTAGCTTATATTGGCTAATTTTTGCTCATAATATGTCTCATACTAGGACCGAACTTGAGTTTCAATATGTTGACCCCTCCCATTCCTCTTTCCGCGGCAGATTTCGTAAGTACAAGGGCCATTTCTTAAGACTGAATGCCGTTGAAGGAAGTGTTTTAGTTCGTAATGAGTTCTGGGAGAATCGCAACTCATCCATGGGACTAGGCAAGTGCAGGAGCATCTGACTCGTCAGAGCGGTCACTACAACTTGGGAGCCTTGCGGATAAGAAGCTTCGGTCACCAGTCCAGATTCGTCCTAAGTCACCCAACTTCAAGATCGGTCCATCATTCAATTAGGAATAATTTGTTTTGTACTTAACTATTTTCGGCATACACTTAAAGGAATGTACGTTTATTGAGTCAAACTGGTTAATCGAAAGTTCACAAGAAATATCGCCTTAAGTTCATGACATTCCAAGTTCGGGGGACCTCGATACCATCCAATGTTTCAAGTTTATAGGCACCTGATTCCAATTTCTTTGATATTCGATACGATCCCTCCCAATTTCTGTCCAGCTTTCCAACGTTCCTTTGCACTTTAATGCTTCTGAGGACGAGATTGCCTTCAAAGAATTCCCTTAGGAGGACTCGCTTGTTATGGGCCCGTTCCATAGTTCGCTGATAAGCACGCATCCGTGCATAAATTGCATCTCTTTTTTCTTTGATCATCTCGAGGTCCAATAATCTCATTTCACCATTCATATGCTCATCATACTGAGATATCCGAGGTGATCGGATGGCAACCTCCACTGGGCTAACAGCTTCGGTCCCATACACCAATGAGAACGGTGATTCCTGGGTTGTTGAGCGAAGTGTAGTTCGGTATGCCCATAAGACCTCATAGATATGTTCAGGTCATTTCCCTCCGAAATCTTCTAACTTGGTCTTCAACCCTTTCAGGATAACCTTGTTAGATACCTCCGTAAGTCCATTCGTTTGGGGGTGGGCTACTGATGAGAAATGTTGGATGATGCCCAACTTGGTGCATAGATCCCGTATGCTCATTCCACGGAACTGAATCCCATTATCTGATATGAGCGTTCGGGGAACCCCGAAGCGACTCACGATATTTCTTCATAAGAAGTGCTTAACCACCTTCTCTGAGATGATGGCTACTGTTTCTGCTTCAATCCATTTCGAGTAATACTCCACCGCTAAAATACAAAATTTTCTTTGCCCTATTGACCGAGGAAAAGATCCGAGGATATCAATCCTCCATCTGTCAAAGGGACAAGGTAGTGAGGTAACCGATAAGGGAGCCCCAGGAAGTTGTGGAATCGGAGCATGGTATTGACATATGGCACAACGTTTAGTGTATTTCTTGGCGTTTGCAAGCAACGTTGGCAAAAAATATCCAGCTCTAATGATGCGGTGGTACAAAGATCGAGCCCCTGAATGAATGCCACATATCCCTTCATGAACATAAATCATGACGGCTTCAGCCTCAATAGGGGATAAGCAGCGCAGAAGCGGGCCCTCTAAACTCTTTTAAAACAAGCGCCCGTCAACCAAGATAAATCTCTTAGCCCGGATTTCTATCTTTCTGGCTTCGGACCTGTCTTCAGGGAGATAGTCATTTGAAAGGTATTTAATAAAGGGATTCATCCAATTGGGTTCCCCCGGAGATTCAGTAGCATTAATATTCAAGCCCTGGAGTTCATGGCATAGAGCCCCGATCTCTTCAATAGACTGTTCAGTCACTGATATCTTAACCAAAGGTCGGTCCTGAATGTGGACTGAAATAGTGATTGGCTCTATGTCAGGTATGCATGCGGCCAATCTGGCGAGTGCATCGGCAACCTTGTTTTGCTCTCGTGGCACGTGGTCAAGAGAAAACTCACTAAATTTCTTGGATAATTCCATAACTTTAGTACAATATAGCTTCATCATCGGGTCATGGGTCTCAAATATCCCTACGAACTGTTCAACTACTAATTTCGAGTACGAGAACATTCGCACTCTGCTAACTCCCATTTTTCGAGCCAATGACATTCCTGATAACATAGCATCATACTCTAAAACATTATTTGTTCCAGCAAAGGAAAATTTGACTGCGGAATGAATAAGATCACCTTGTACCGTTGTTAGGGTAATGCCCGCTCCTCTTCCCCCGAAGGTCGACCCATCTACATGGATCGTCTATCGATCATCATCTTGGTTAAGATATATGGCCGATCGGGTCATTTCAACCACGAAATCGGCTAGAACCTGAGCTTTGATCGCCCTTCAGGGCAGGAATTCCAGATACATAGCGCTGAGTTTGATAGCCCATTTTCCCAATCTCTCATTCAAATCCTTCTGTTTAAGGACAACCTTCAGAGGTTGATCCGTATAAACATAGACCGTTCGGCCTTCAAAATAATGTTTCAGCTTGGATACAGCTTTTTTCAAAACTAGCATGAATTTCTCCAATGTGGAATATCTGGTTTCAGCAGATACCAGAGAATGGCTGACATAATAAACATGTCTATGAATGTCGTCTCGGATGGTCACTAGAGCTGCGCTGACGGCAACTTCTGATATAGCAAGATACAACCCTAAAGGTTCATCACATGTTGGACTTACCATCACCGGGGGAGTGCTTAAATAAGTCTTCAGCTCAGAGAAGGCCCGATCGCATTCTTCAGTCCAATCTACATGGCTTGCTTTTCTTAGCACTCTGAAAAAAGGTAGAGCCCGATCTGTGGATTTTGAGATAAACCTGCTTAGTGCGGCAAGTCGGTCAGTAAGCCTCTGAAATTCTCTCTTGTTTCTTGGAGGTTGCATATCAATGATAGCTTGCACCTTTTTATGGTTAACCTCTATGTCTTTCTCTGAAACGTAATATCCTAGAAATTTTCCGCTTCGGATCCCGAAGCAGCATTTTCCGCTTATATTTTCGGCATACTTCGAAACAACGAGACAAATAAGAAAGGTGGTCTTCATCATTCATAGATTTAACAATCATATCGTCAACATAAACTTCCATCATATGGCCGATCAATTCTCTAAAGATCCTGTTGACCAACCTTTGATATGTTGCTCCAGCATTTTTGAGACCGAATGGCATAACCACATAACAGTAAACGCCATCTTCGGTCATGAATGATGACTTCTTCTGATCTTCTTCAGCAATGAAGATCTGATGGTACCCAGAGTAAGCATCCATGGTACTCATCATGGTGCTACCAGACACAGCGTCTACCAGTCGGTCGATATGCGGCAACGGGAAAGGGTCCGATCACGCAAACCACGCCTCGGTTTAGGGTTTATCATCGGTAAAGTCGATGAACATTCGCCATTTCCCGTCGGGTTTGGAGACCACTACTGGGTTTGCAACCCATTCAGTATAGTGGATCTCTCTGATGAATCCTGACCGTAACAATTTATTCACCTCAGCCCGGATAATCTCGATTTTTTCGGGAGAATAGCGTCTCCTTTTCTGCCTAACAGGCTTCGTTCCAGGCTCGGTATTGATCCGATGCTCACTATCGGATCGGTCAATCCCCGGAACATCGTCCGGGGTCCATGCGAATATATCCACGTGGCTTCTTAGCAGGTGGATCAGTTCTTTTTCAAAATAAGGGGCTAAGTGTGCCCCGATGCGAGTTGTTTTGGTTGAGTCGTCCTCAACCATTTTAATCAACTTGAATCCTACGGGTTCCATTGCTTGCCTCGGGTGCGGCGGTTCTTCCAGCAGATCGACCCGGGCCCTTTTGATAGATGCCAATGTTCGGCACGAGCTCATGTAGCATTGTCTAGCTACTTTTTGATCCCCTTGACAGAAATAACTCCATGAATGGAGGGGAATTTGAGCATCATATGATAAGTAGATGGGACCGCCTCAAACTTACTAAGGCCGGTCCGACTGATAATGGCGTTGTAAGCTAAGTCAACTTCAACGACAATGAATTCCAGATCCTCCGATCGGTCCTTGGATGGTTCTCCAAGGGTGACTGGGAATAAAATCTTCCCACATGGAATGACGCTCCTTTGGTCGAATGACCAAAGAGTTATATTAGCGATCGGGTGTGATATTACCCGGGGATATTTTAGTAATTCACATACCCCGGGAACCTTTTGGCACGTTCCCCAAGGTATTCCAATTTTATTTCGGGTTGAAACGGCGTCGGGGGTATTTTCGTAATTTGGACATCCCCGGGTCCAATCGGTACGCCCACTGGTATTTTCGGTATTCTAATTATATTTCGGGTTGAAATGGTGTCGGGGGTATTTTCGTAATTTGGACACCCCCGGGTCCAATCGGTACGCCCACTGGTATTTTCGGTATTCTAATTATATTTCGGGTTGAAATGGTGTCGGGGGTATTTTCGTAATTTGGACATCCCCGGGTCCAATCGGTATGTCCACTTGTATTTTCGGTATTCTAATTATATTTCGGGTTGAAATTGTGTCGGGGGTATTTTCGTAATTTGGACACCCCCGGGTCCAATTGGTACGCCAACTGGTATTTTCGTAATTTGATATCTTGTTAATCGGTTTTGAGCACTTGGAGACCGCATGGGAAGTTTCCGGAGGAGACGCGACTATTTTCGGATAATTACGCGTCGGAGTGGCTCCANCCCTCATGGAATGACGCTTATTTGGTCGAACGACCAAAGAGTTATATTAGCGATCGGGAGGTCATGAGCAGCAGCTCCCAACATTTTGGCGACCTCGTGCTTCATTAGATTGCACGAGGCCCCAGTGTCCACTAAGATCCTGTGGACAGGACGATTCCCGATGATTCCAGTGATGGTAAGGGGATCATCGCATGGATCGATAATCCCTTCCCGATCGGCCATAGTGAAAGTAATGTCCTCCCCGAAGGGAGGGGATCGCTCAGATGAATCATATTTAACCAGCGCCACAGATTCAGAGCTCTCAGCGGAGTCTCCGCGCGCGGTTCTCTTTCGGTCCCGGACCGATTCATTTATCCTCATACCACCGGAGATAACATAAATATCTCCGGCTACTTCTCGGGGTGCTGCCTCATTTTGAGGAGGTTGGGCACCTGTTCCAGCGGGTGGAGGAGCAACCTGCTCCTGTCTTCCACCCTCGTTTTGTGGGGCTCTGCCGCCACGGCCCCGCCATCTTCTTCTTCGGCCCTGACCACGGTTCTCTCGACCGTGTTGGCCTCTATCTTGCTCTGGAGGAGGAGACCGTCGGTCGTCCGTCCGATCATTATAATTTCGGGGTTGTCCCCGATTATCCCTTCCCCGTGGCCTGTGACGATCGTCACCTTGGTGGCCCTTTCGGGGGGATTCTGCTAGCTCGCCCTTCTGACCATTCCGGTCGGGATTTTCTTTATTCATTGCCGCTATTGTCTCTTTCAACAGCGGGCACTTCAGAGTCGGGTGATCGCGATTATGATGCAGCTCGCAATATACCCGACTGTCTTCCTGGTTTGGGGGGACATCTTTCTCTCCCACAGCCGCAACTTCTCGCAACTGCTTCTTAGGGTAGGAAACCGGTTACCTACGGGCTCAGAATTCCCGTTAGGTTTCCGATAGCCTAGCCCTAGTGCTTCATCCACCTTAATATACTTGTTGATTTTCTGAAGAAGCTTCCCCAAGGTGGATGGTGGGCTCTTCACCAAGCTGGCCGAAAGGCCGTACGGTCCCAAGACCTGCTGTAAAATATCAATCTTATCCCGGAGCTCAAGCTTGATACCCCGGGCGGTCCTATTGAATTTCTCCATGAAGGACCGAAGACTCATTTTCGCCGGGATATATTTTAGCTGATATAGTTCCTGCCTGCTTCGGGGCGGTCCTACATTTAGAGCAAATTGCTCTGAGAAAGCCAGAATAAATCCACCATACAACTGTATGGATCGGGCCGGCAAATTTTTGAACCACGTTCGGGCGTCGCCTTGCAATCCCGCCGCGAAGATGCGACACTTTAATGAATCTGAGGCCCGAATCGTTCCCATGCGTAACTCGAAATTGGCAACGTGATCGATCGGATCACCGTCACCACGGAATGTCGGCAACCTCTCGGGGTTGCGATAATGTCGATCTGGGACTGCTGCCCAGATCTCTTCAGAGAAGGGGAGCATCAAATCTCCCAAGGCGGCCGATACTCGTACAGATTGTTGGGACGATGTCTGGACCGCATGCAAATTATGCCACCAGTCATCATCCTTATTTCGCCTGATTGGGCCTCCATGGCCCTGTTGAATAAACCAGGATTGCGTCCCAGATTAGGTTCGCAATCCTTCAACGCACGCATGCTCTCCAACTCCCTGGTGAGCTCGTCCATTCGTCGCTGCATCTGCTCCTGGTCTTTTCTAGGAGCGGGAGTTAGAGCCCTGGCTGATGATATCTGCTGATATCTGATGATATCGGCATGAGTAGACCGATATCTGGGCCTCCTCGTTGTTACACCACGCCTGATGATTTCTTCATCGTCAGTGCTGCGCTCGTCAGGATCACTCTCGTTATTTTTGCAGGTTGAAAAACCTTAAAGCTCCGATACCAATTGTTGGATTCAAGATGTATGATCGATGATAATTAAAAAAACAGTAGATAGAACAGCTACGGTTTTTAACAGAATTCTAAAGAAAATGAATTCTCTTGTTTTTCTGTAAAATAAAATGATTACAGAAAATTGAAAAAAATGAAGATTTATTCAAACTGATCAATAACAGATAGAGTTTACATTCATATTTTTAGTAATGTAAACAAAGTAAATAAAATTAAAAAATAACAAAAAAGATGCTAAAATTAAGGATCATGGGAGAAGTGGAGTGTGTTATTTGACTCTTTCAATTTAACCCATTATTTCATCGGTTTTCATTAAATGGAGGTTAGCTTCACTCCAAGACTAGGTAGGCGATTTAACCATCACAAGGCAGAATCTTTTAGTGTAGCGGTGAAGATAAAACACATTGCCGCATCAATGAAATTCATCAAACTTACATTGATCACTAGATTCGACGTGTGAGCAAGGGGATTTTTTAAAAATACCTTTATTTTCAAATCTTCTTTTCAAAACTACACTCTTTTTAAAATCCATTTCAAACTACATTTTCTAGTTTTTTTAATTATAATAAATTCACATTTAAAATTAATCAAAGTTCTGGGTCTCATTTTAATTATAACTAGGCATGTATTGAAATAAAATCTGGTACAAGACCCACAAAATTCTTGGTAAACTCATGAAGGTAGTGACAAATTTCACCGATTCATTTCTGGGGAAACGAATCGGAGAAACATATGAAACATACATGATCACTTGGAAATGGAGAAAAAGAAACCGATAACTGAAAATCCGTTACTGCGTTCATGAAGCACACAGAATTCGTAGGGTTTTGCAATCAGATTTTAAATTCAATGGAAGTTTAGTTATAATTAAAAAGAGACCCACAACTTTGATTAATTATAAATGTGAATTTATCATAATTAAAAAACAAGAAAATTGCATAAATAGTCCCCTAATTTAAGAGCTGTGTAAAGGCTATGTCCTCCAACTTATGAAATTGCAGGAATGACCCCTCAAGTTATCAAAACCGTTTGTTTTTTACCTCTGTTATTTAGCACATGATTTTCCGTTAAGTTT
>RWGZ01001478.1:75959-100103 GCA_009725065.1 Utricularia reniformis
TTGTACTTAAGCAAAAGGAAGCACGCATAGTTAACCGACAAAAGGAATTGCATTGCATAAGAATAATGCAGTAAATTTAACTAGAAAATTTTTCAATGAAAGAAGCCATTGGCCTAGGCTTGAATGTCTGATCTGTAAGCAACACATTTAAAATATTCCTCACCTCGGTTTACGCTGCGGCCCAAATTATTATTTTCCTTGAGTGGATCCACAATATTAAGGTGTTTTATTTGGAATGGTTTTGAGTACCCTTCAAGCTCTTTGCAAGAAGTTGAAAACATTTCAGTGCAGCTCTTCATAAATTCCTCGCTGAGCAGCGGATTGTTTGACATTCTTGCCGAGAAGTCAACTGTGCGTCCACAAGAATCATTAAGGAAAAAACATCGACTAGATGAGCATTGTAAATGAAGAGAGCTCACCCACTATATCTGGCAAAGATGATTTACGAACTGGTCCTTTCAAACTTATACAATAATTCTCCCAATCGAATTGACTGTAGTAATCCAAGAACTTATGAAGCACCTACATAGATATCAAAGACATTAATTCATCATGCGTATGTTCATCAACATGGTGTGAAAGCAAGCATTTACCGATAAAGGGCCACTGAGCGAAGTATGGAAGAAATGGAATATGTATAGGACAAGTGTTTCCAAAGCATAAGTAGAAATTAACCCGTGGTGTGCACCAAGTATACGACTCTCATAATAGCACCAAGTCTTTACAAGGATGATGCTGCGCTTAAAAAGATGGTTTCTCCCAATAAAACGATCCACCTGAACCCATACGAATTTAACTTGTAAACAAAACAGTCTTGATGCCTAAACCAAACATCGAAGCAAAAGATTCAGCAAAGGCTTTTGCTCATTATAAAGTGTATGCAATGTGCAAACAACACTAAATATACACAAATCAAGCATTTAACAATAAAGCCAAATAAAAAGCAAAGGTAAACCAGCATAAAAAATACATAAATGGAATTATATCCCACCTGCTCAAGGAAACAGAGAGTAGAAAGTCCACCAATTTGATTGCATGAGATATCAATGATAATGTTCCGCACAATACATTTAACTATTTTAACCTGTTTTTCAAATAAAAGACAGTTAATACCTACCAAATCTAACAAAGTAACCAACTCATCATCATTAAATTGTTTAAAAGTTGGAAAAGTAAAAAAGGTAACCACCTCAGCATCAATAAACTGTGTCTCCCTTACTTCATATTCAGCATTTTCATTCCTCTCTTCTTCTTGAAGAATTGCAAGAATTTCATGCATCAACGTTTCTTCTACATTATGCCCCTTAAGGACAGTAAAATCAATATCTCCTTCGGGTAAATATGTCTTGAGTGGTACCGACCCGTATGAAACAACCTGATTACAAACTGCTGATTAAAACCATGCTCTAGGTACAACTTCAAATGAGAAACAACAAAAATTGTAATCCATTTCATGAAAATTCTTGTGCAATGCTGCAGCAACGTAGAGTCCATTGTCTAGATGAAGATACAATTTTCTTTTCTGTGAGTGCAACGGGTCAAATATTAGTTGACCATGAAAATCCCAAATTCGAGAACACAATTCCTATAGTTTAAAAACCAGAAATTTCTGTTGCCGGATCACTTCAAAACCATTATGATGCTAATTCATAACATGGTATCCCTATATCTACTCAATAAGCTATGCGTCACTGATTAAAATATAGGTAAAGTATCACAATTAAAATATAGGGAAAGTATCATAATATAGGCTTAAAAGAAATTTCAACCCCAACAAACAATAGTCACGGGACCTATAAAAATAACCAAATTCTTCTTAAAAAAATTGAAAGAGTTTTTTTTCTGAAAAGAATAACCTCACAAAGAAGACGATTTTTGACTAGCTGTTGAATATAATCAATAACATCTCCTCTCTTCTCCTCCGAGTCAAGAGTGGGGTGAACACAGTTAAGAACTTGCTCCGCCGATTCTTCCACAATTGACACAAAATCCTCCGCAATCACCGCCGGATCGGGCGACGGATGAGATTCCAGTTTTGAACGGACGCCCAGATGATCAGAATCCATAGAAGCAATGCAACCTTTCGAATTCTCGACTTCAATCCCAACCATCCTCTCATCAATATCGAAAAATTAAAACCCAACACTAAAAACAAAGCAAAAAACCCATCTCCCCATCATCTTAACACTAATGACTAAACCCAGCAAGAAACACGCTTTCCATAACCAATAAAGGGGTTAACTTATTGCGATTGGCGCCAAGGAATATCTAACCAATGTTCTTCAAATAGAAATCCAACCCAGAAAAAGCAAAACTGAAATAGAATCCCTTATAAAGTATCTACCCCGCCCCTCACACTTGCTCCATTTCAGTTATTTTAAAAAAAAGTTGACATCCAAATTCAAAACAAACCCGTCTCAATCTTCTACACAAAGTACAAGGAATCCTCTCTTCTTCCACTACACAAACAGACAGAAATACTCAGCGCAGCCCCAAGAACAACAAGACTATATATATATAATTGCCAAGTACACCGGTCAACACGATGTCGTTTTTCCTCGCGTGGCTGTTTTCCGATGTTCCCCACTTATCCCTTCCAATATCGCGTCAGTATCATTAACGAATTCTGTACTTAATAAAACAATATATGCCAACTGCAGTAATTACATTTACTAAGTAATATTTTAATTATTAATAACAATTGCTTTTTGTTTTATTTTTAGAAAAAAAAATACTTTTTTCATAAAACATTCAACACCAATATTATTAAATCAATAAAAATTAAATTATATAAATGTAGTTAGAGCTATAAAGATTATTCATATTATTTATTTATACTACTCTTTTTGAAATTGAAATTTTATTGCCTTCGTAACCTAATTTGTTAATTATGTCATATATAATTATTTATCGGATTTTAGTGTGCAATATTACTATTATCTAATAAACAAATATATCATGCTTTGGCCCTTATTAAACTAATCTAAATAAAACTGTAATTGAAATTGTTTTAGCATAATCTATTTTTTTAATATTACAATATTTAACAAATCAGAAAAATATTTTATTGCGCTATTGAACTGTATGTATCCCATGTTCATGTTGCTTAAAATTCTTGATTTAATTGAAATCATATAATTTGTTGTAATAATAAGATTAATTTCCATATATTATGATAGCACATGCCTAATAATTAAGGTAGTAATTAACTTTAATTAGTGTTGATTTCTATTACTATTACTATTACAATTCCAAACATGATTGATGATAATTAGTCCGCATGGTAAGGTTTTGACCCAAATTTAATCAAATCACATGCCTTCTTTCCCTACTACCCTAAACTCTAATTTTATTATACTAATTTACTTAATTTAATAAATTCTCTATTTAAGTATTTAAAAATTATAAGAAGCCGATGTTCGATTATGGGTTAAATATATTATAAAATTTTTATTTTTTAATTTACTTTTTGACAAACTATATTATAAATTATTACACTATATTATTTCGATAAATATATTTATTGTATTAAAGAAGAAATGCAGAATTGCACATACACAAACAGACACGTGAAGCCTTCCCTACCTCTAACTTTATCTATCCAAATTCCAATGTTTCCCACTACAAGTCAACGTTTTCTTGGTCTATTATTATTTTTTTATCTATTTTTTTATTCTTGAGAAATAGAACGATAATGTCGTTAAAAAACAACTGCCATTTCACATATAAATATGTAAATAACGATTATTATTTTTAAAAATAATGATCAAATGACAAAATAAAGAAAATTTATAATATACATATATACTACAAAAAAATATATCACACGTTTGGTGCACTTAGATAACAAAAAAAACTAGGTAGATTTAAAAGAATAATTTTATGTTCGTGTAATAAAATTTGGGTTCGATTGATTATTTGTTAAAAGTAAAGATAAAATGAAAAAAATAAACATGTGACCATCAATGTTTAAAATAGTATAAAATTGATGTTCTAAAGTTTGTAAATTACATCCAAAGTTCTGAAAATTTCAAAACATTTAAAGAATAACTCTTAAATGAATAGTGACGGTTTCATCTTTTTTTGTATAAATAATTTTGCTAATTGATGATGCTTTTATATTTTTCAAAGTTTTGAGAGATAGTTATTATATCTTTTCAATATTAAAATATCAAAGATAAATATGTAGCATTTAAAAAATTAACGAAAGTTATGGTTAATATAAATGGTATTAGAACTTCGGGGTTCAATCATGTAATTTTTAAATTTTGAAGATATATCTGATGAGATCATCGGAACCCGATACCCCGAACAGGATCAGGACCAGCCTTGGCCATGACGGCCCAGACAAGTGAGACGAACTTGGAGGCCCAAATCAGTAGAGGGCCCATTTATATAGCTTGGTCCGATCGGTCGCATCTGGCGATCGGTCCCGAGCCGTGGGCCCAGCTCCCCACGTGTGCCCAGACCGATCGGTCCACTTCTTGCAGGCGTTGTATCGGGCCATCCTCATGCATCACATGCGACGATAACCCGCGACAAACGTGTCAGTAGCGTGGTTCGACAATAGGTGTAAGCCACTAGAGGCCAAAGAGTAGCTGGCTGGCAGCGCCGAAAGGACCGGCGCCATACAGCTACGGGGAGCTATTTCCGGCTGCTGTTCCGCCTGACGTTAGCCGACCTAGTAGCAAAGGACATGCGCAAAACGACACCCTACTGTGCATAGTACAGTGGGAGTATAAAAAGGACACAGAGAGAATGATAAAAAAAAGGGGATTTCGGTTTTCTCTAGAGGGCTTGAGCTTGACAGATTACTCTCGATTTATTTTCGATTATCTTCCCCCTATTTGTGGTCAATCAAACAAACATGTATTGTATAATCATGGATTCGTGTATTGAACAGGTTGAGGGCATTTCTTTTAGCCCTTAGCCAAGTGGTTTTTTCCTCGTTTCCGAGGTTTTCCACTCAAAAATCTGTTTGCCTCCTTTACCTTTGAATCATCAACTTTCTCCACACATAAGCAAATAACAACCGAGTTCGTCTTGCAACGAACCGGTCGACTGTTGACACACCCGGTTTTCGAACCACAACAATATCTTTTACAATTTTAAAAAGTTAGGGATTAATAAGAAGCATTATATCAACTTCGAGTACTTTATATGCAATTTATAAACTCTGAGTTATCACATTTACTTTATTTCAAAGTTCGGAATTGACAAACACTACTTATATATATATATATATTAAAATAAAATAGATTGATGCGTTTAGATAACTAAACACCCAAGTATCTTTAAATCGCAAATTTTATATTTGCGTATTAATATTCGGGGTCGGGTTTGATTGATAATGCAAGTTTAGTCTCGGGCCTTGGCCTTGTGCTAAAATTTAAATGAACCAAAAAAACATTATACACAATCCAGACAAAGAAAACCTCTCATGTATTGTAAGAATCTCAAGCCAGTTAAGTTACATGTACAACAATACATAACTGAATCATCCCTCACCTTCATTGTTTCCATGTTTAAAATCGACCGAAATTACGTTTTCAGTGTTTGCAGAGACAACAAAAGATGATCCTGCTTCAGTAACAGCAGTTGCATCGATCGAAAGTGTCTCATCTTCGTGATTAGGGTCGAAGTTTAAGTCCAAATGTCTCTTGGTTGTTTCGGCATGAACATCTTTGTATTTTGCTTTCTTGTCTTGAACAATCTCGACAGATTCCCGTTCCGTTTGTCTCTTCTTCTTACGCATCATCAATGTTTTGAATCGACGTCGTACTGTTAAACACACATTGCACTTGCACGTTGCTTCGTGTTTTCCTTTTCCACTCGGTGGTTGAATGCACACGATGCATGTGCATCCAGGTCGATGCCGAGGATGCCGAGTCGTCGGTCCTATAGATGTTTCACTAACGCCACAACTCTCTCCGAGAACTGCAGCATTTGCCAATGCATCTAATCCACTAGGCTCCTCTTCTGTCTCTAAATTGTTCTCTGCCAAAAAAACCATGTAAAACGAACACAATCCCGATCCGATCAACAAAATCGATGCTTTACCAGTTCCCATGCTACCAAATTCGAGATCCTTCGCATTTATTGACTCGAAAGCCGAACATGAACATCTAAAAAGTATAAAAATCAGCTCTCATTTGTGATTCAAGCGTAATCGAGGAAAAAATCGGGTGTTTACGTACCTGCTCAAGTCCCAGATATTATTCGAACAAGCCTGTTCCGTTGATTGTTTTCGTTTCTTACAATGATCACATTGAGCAATTTGTTCTTGTTTCCTGGTTAAGTCGACGAATGAATATGACATGAGAAGGAACACATTTAACTAACAAAGAAACTGAAACTTACCGTGATGTTTGAGAAACGAAAACTTTATGTTTTCCGAAGATCGGAGGTTCCTAAAGAAAATCAACGAGTGTGATTTTTTCATATGAATAACGAAGAGTTGTAAGAAATATCAATTAACTTGAAACTCTTCGAATTCATAGCTGTCCACAAGAACAATCGTTGGTTGAGTCGAAGAAGAAGGATGTAGCAATGCTTGTGCTTCTTCCCATGTGATCTTCAGCTCGGTAGCCTCGTCGTTGTGCATTACAAGCCTCTTGTTTTTTATGTTCTTCGATTTCTTTCTCTCGATTTGCGTCTCTCCATTCTTCATGTTATACAAAACGAATCATCACGAAACGAGAGATTACAAATAAAAACAGCGGAACGTAAGTACCGAGGAAGAAACCAGTGGTTCGGATAAAGCATCACCAGTAAGAACAGCAGGAGAATGAGAATTCTGTGCCTTGCAAAAGTAGAAAATCATATGAAAAAAGAGAACAAAACGACACAATAAATCGAACTTCGAACCTGAACTTCGGCATTGTTCTTTGCCTTTCGACAGCCTATGACTAGTTGACCCCCGGGATCTCTCTGACTAAATATTACTATAGCACAAAGACATCGAGTAGTTATTTTCCTATACGAAACAAAACGTTACGAGATAAGGAATGTACCTGTATCACCAGCTTGCAACTGCATGTTTTGGATGCATGGTGTTACGCCCTCTAAAACATACATTCGGCTGTTGTTGTTCGGCCAAAATCGGAACTGAAATGTCCATTCTTTTCCCTTCACATCTTGAATCTTTATCGGTATACCTTCCGATTGGTTAATAGTAGGAAAATAGGCCTGCATCATCAAATTCATAAGAACCAAAAAAAGAGACATATTCATACTCGTACTCATATTCATACTCATACTCACTTCAGCACATGCTTTCGGAAGGACGAGTCGACCGATTCGACCAGCATCACTTGCACTCAATATCTTCTCGAACAATGGCACTATCGTGGTTTTCAAACTAAAAATACAGTAAAGGAAAATACGAAATATAATCCAAAATATGTGATATGAAAAATAAGGATACTCTCCCGATAACTGCTGCAATTCTTGGTCAGTTATTCTCGGCCAGTAACGAGGGAGTAACTGGTTACGTCCCCTTCCTTCAGCAGGAGGTCTAGGAAAACGTGGTTGTAAAGCCGTACCTTTACTTGTTTCGGAGCCATATACTTGACTAGGCTTAGGAGGCTTTTGAAAACTATGACGAGCTTTGAATGAGCCTTCAGAAATCTTATCATGAAAAGGCAGCACGGTACTTGAAGGAGTAGATAGTGAGAAGCCTAGAGGTGAGTGAGCTAGAGATTCATATAAATCCTTCGGACCCTGTTTCGGTTGGCTACTCTCAGATATTCCGAAGGTCGAGGGTGTACACAAATCAGATACATCGGGAATGTGCTTGTTGTTCTCCACATTTTTCAGCAAAGGTTCATCTACAAGTTGACGATCAAATGTCGATGTTACAGTATTCACACCGATCGCCTTCGTCAACTGGAGAAGCCTCTCACTGTTAAAATTTTCCGAATCAATGCGACTCCCAACAGCGGAGTCCTTAACATCAGCTTTCGGGATTAAGTTGTCTTTAGGAACATCACACAGAATCTGGAATTTCAAATCTGATAAATGTCGATAAGCGAAACAGAAAAAATGCAAACTACAAAGAAATCATAACCTTCAATGTCTGTGCAGACGGGATATTGATATCAACGAGCTTAGAACAGCTTCCACATCCGATTCCTCCAAAATCCATATAATCGTATAGATATCTCGAAGCAATACATCCACAATGAACGAGCTATAAAGACGAAAATATAGTTTTAACACAAGCCACAGGCAAGTGAACAAAGGAAAAAAACTAGGAGTTGGGATAATTACTTTCCCACAAATTTTGCACTCCCTCCAACCAGATTCCGCTGTGTGATACGCTTCGCAGAAAGTCGAATTCTCATATGCAGATCTGAGTTAACACCAGTTCCAAAATTATTATATACAAAAGAAGAAAACCAGTAAGCTCACAAGAAAAAGACATTTTACAACACAGTCAGAGACAAGAATCCTTCGACTAAACAAAACTCAGAACAGTTTGAGTGAGCAGCAGCGAGTTACAGAATTGTATGAATGTAATTCCTCGAAAATAGGTTAGAATTGTATGCTGAATTTAGTTATGGAGAATCTACAGGGACAGCCTAAAAATAGTAAACCATGAAATTCAGGAAATTACCCGCAAATGCCGCAAAGAGTTGCAAATCCACCTGATTTTAAACTCCATCCTTTTTTCCAATCAGTTGAATTCACAGCACGGCAAACTTCATTCATACAATTCTTTGTACTACCCATTTCTCCAAAAACACGGGTCTTCAAGTCGGAAATTTCTGTGTAATCGTAAACGAAAGTCATCAGAAATCAAAACCCTAGAATCCCGATCAATTGAACCAGATCGCAGATTCAAGTAAAAACAGAAATTCCCACGTCGAGAAATCAGAAACAATGACTCTCAATCACTTCAAACGAACTAGAGATTTAGGAAAAAGAGAAGAGCTTGCCTACCTTCGTTCAAATCTACAAAATTCAACGTCGGCATGCGAAAATTCTCAGAGTAAATCAAAACCCATATGCCCGATTACACGTACTATAACGAGTAACATCCGATCGAAATCCACATCTAAAAAACAAAGGTAAAATTAAGGATAAAGAAACCCAATAAAAAACCCACGGCCGCAAATCCCTCAAACGCTAGAAACAATCAGAGATGCTTATACAGTGAAGGGACAAATGCAAATGGACGTGTAAATCAATACAAATAGAAAGATGAGATCAGATCATGCATGGAAGAACGCCAGAAATGCATGCAAAGAAGTCGCATTTCATCTCATCCCATCTCTGATTTCTCTGTTTTAACATTAAATCGAGTTTCTTCTTATGACTGACTTCCTTGTCAAGATTTACGGCGGCCCTTGTGTTCGGACAAAACTAAGGTTTCGTAGATTACAATGTAAAAGAGTAAAAAACCCGCGTTGAATTACACCTACTACTTCCTCATTTATCCACTCAAAACACTTCCTTGTCCACTCAACTCGAATCCATATCTCAGAAAACAAACAAAATTACAGAATGTTCAATTTCTCTATTTAAAACTAATCTTCATAACCACGTTGTTATACCAGATTCTTGTAATATTGACTAACTTGCATTTTCTTTTTCTTATGAAAAATAAATAAATAAATATAAAAAGATAGAGTGGTTGTTTGGCATACTGCCGCAATTAAAAATGCATTATCAGTTTATCAAAATTGTGTTTTTTAAACATACACAAAACAAAAGAAAAATTAATTTTATATTGAAAAATTGTGTTTTCCCAAATGACTGGTTTAATCTTACTTTCAATAACTAAAATGTAATTATTCTTATTTATTTATATATATAATAATATATTAATATTTTTACATGAATGATGATATTGCAATTTTCCATAAACTTTTACAAATTCATGATCCTCCCACCACAACACACCTAACTATTTGAATAGCTATTCCAAACAATTATGTCATTGATGAACACATAATTGTAATCTCCGATGAACATAATCATATTTCCTTGTCGCGCTTGATCATGCTCTTGTCAACTTTTACAAGCATCACGTTTATCCAGGAGACGATTTAGTTTAGGTATTTTTCTTCCATGCCTCATTGTATAAACTCGGCCACGATTGTCGAACCATGGGAAGATATGATGATAACCTGAAAAATATGAGGAAACATTATTTCAAATCAGTACACAACAATTTGCAGCAAAATATAAGCGTATCGACTCTCCATGCTCATTTCAACTCACAGAGCAACCAAAATTGATATACAAATTTACACTTTGTAGTTTCTACTCTTTTTTACTGGATATGAAACAATAACTGATGAAATATACCCTGTTTTGTGTCAAATAAAATCATTTGAAAGAATTGGGAAGTAATCAAACATCAGATTACAGTGGCAATTTTTATACTCAAAGGATTGTTGGGAAACATTCCCATTATGGAGGGAGATCACATTCAAAATATTATACATGTAGAGATAACAAGATAAGGTAATTTGGGGTTTTTAACTGTGACATTGTTGGGAAACGGAATTACATAACTGAATATGAAGCAGTTTCAGTCAAATCGAAATACCAAAAGCTTGAATTAATAACGCACAATTTCACAAACACATCATAATTAATCGCGATTTGTTCTCGAAAAAGCGAAATGACAACTGACATTAAGAAAAAGGCAATGCTCAGTAACAATCTACCTCCGTTAAAGCTCAGAGAATCAAGGGTTGGGCGAGCCCCACGTAGGTATTAAGGAGTGGTTTTGAGCTCGGAAAGCTTCACTACAGACGAAGACGGCCCGTTTCTGAAAGTAACAGAGGGCCCGGTGAGCCGCGTGAAAACAAGAAAAACTCCACGACGTGGAAGACGCCAATGTAAAAGGGTAAAGAAACGAGAGGTTTATTTTATTTTTATCTGGATTCTTTTATTCTTCGTATTTCCCTGAAGTACATCAAAACGTTTATGTTATTACAAAATGGTCCTCATATTTAAAGTTTTCTCCATTTAAGCACGTTTTTGTTTCGAAAGAAAGGAACAGCGCAGTGATGTTCAAGATTCTGCCTTCAGTATCCTCTCAACGTTTTCTCGGTCTTTGCGACTGCACGCGCCGCCGCTTTCTTCGCTCTTCTTCCGTTACCTCTAATTTTATTGTTCCGATCCTCGGTTCTTACTCTTCCTATTCTCATTACAGTACTCGGGCAAGTGTTCTTGGCTCTTGAGGTTCAGCCCTAAAACTGATCCTTACTGTTGAATATGCGTTTTTATTTGATGTCCTTTCATGAAAAACTGCAGGCCTGCATGGAATCTGAGAGTTATGTATTTGGTCCTTACAAAATCGACCCGAAGGAAGTGTTTTACACTACTGAGCTCTCATATGCTATGGTGAATTTACGCCCTGTTGTTCCTGGTTCGTATTTGTCTTTTTTCCCGCATTACAGTTTCAATTAATGAAGCCTTAATTAGTTGATTAATCTGACTAATTGTGTACTATTTATGCGCTTTTACCATATCCTCAGTGATGGTTTCGTTTACATTATTAATTTCATTGTTATTATTCCCTTTGCAGGTCATATCCTTTCTACTTTTTACAATAGCTTGCGCTGTTTTAACCTCTCCTTTTACATGTTTTTTGTCTAGTTTATCAAATTGATTGGGGATGTTTGATGTTTCGCCATATCGAAAGCTTAAATTTAGAAAACTTAAGCTTTTTAAGCTCCACAAAAGAAACCTTACTGCTTTCATTTTGATGAAAAAACTTGAATTTGTCATGAACGCTGCCTTGACGATATTCAACATGTGCTTGTCTCCCCGAGACGTATCGTGAAGCGCTTCGTTGATCTTTCTGCTGATGAAATAAGTGATCTGTGGCTCACGGCACAGAAGATCGGACAACAGCTCGAATCCTACCACAAAGCATCTTCACTTACATTTAGCCTCCAAGTAAGAAATGATTCTCATGTATCACATTCTTAAAAGCTAACATTTTTATTGTTTCAGGATGGACCTCAGGCAGGACAGACAGTTCCCCATGTTCATATCCACATACTTCCACGCAAACTCCACGATTTCGAGAAGAATGATGAGATTTACGATGCTGTAATGCTGTGTTTATCTCGGATTTTGTTAATCTGATTCACTGATAATTGAAGACCCTTTAACAGATTGATGAGAAAGAGAAGGAATTGAAGCAGAAGCTTGATCTGGACATAGAGAGAAAAGACAGGGCCATGGAAGAGATGTCTGAAGAGGCAAATGAATACAAAAAGCTCTTTTCGTAAAGGACCAAGTTTGAAAATCTCAATTCATCATCAAACTTATGACATTGTGACATATTTGATTATCGGAATCATTGACGAAACTGAGAGTATTTGTAATTGTTCACCTTATTTCACATTCATTACAGGACAAGGAAACTGCAAACATGTACTAATATCCACCTTGGATAAAAGCATTCAGCCGGTTCAACTCGTCACGGTGCTCGCTCACAACAGCACGAACAACATCCCCGATCGACACCATCCCGATCATTCCCCCATCTTTTATCACAGGTATGTGCCTTATACGGTTATCTACGAGTACATGAATAATCTTAGCCCATAAAAAACTGCACAATTCATGGATAAGTAGCAAATTTTGGTACCTGTCATTAGCTGCATTGCCTTCAGAACTTTGGTATCTGGATTAACAGTAATAAGTTTGTTCTGCAAACCTTCTTTCATTTAAGTAGAAGTAGAAATGCAGTACAATATCTCTAATTAAAGTTTCTCATACCTCTTCAGTCATAATATCTCCAACATTTGTTGACTTTGATGATCTTCCCTGGACAATGATTTTCCGGAGATAATCTTCTCCGGTAAATCGAAAAATCAGTGATGTAAATGTTGAAATTATAATGGGAGTATCCATTAATATAACGTATAAAACCACACCTTACAGGACTTAAGTCATTTACTATGGGAAGATTGTATTCTGTATCGGTTTTGGGTAAATTATAGAAGGTGCAATTAGCTGACCTCGTTCTGTGATAATTCCAGCAATAGACTTCTCCTTCCCTGGTTTAACAACAACCAGAGCTCCAACATTGTGTTGAGTCATCTGTAAACACAAAAGGGAAGTGAATTCCAGTGTTTCAAATAAAAAATAATGTTGTGTTAACAAGCACCGATTTGACAGCATCATAAACAGTGTCATTTGTAGTGCACCAAAGCCAGGAACCATCTGCAGCCTTTCCTTTGGTAGATAGAACATCAGAAATAGTCGCACTTTCGAAACCATGCTCTTCCATTCGATTTGCTGTAGTCGTAGATTTAGCCACAAGAACCCTCATGAACGGAGATGCAACACGCACATGGCTGAGAATTGTATTCTTCACTAACCTTCCATGTGAAAAGATTCCTTGCATCCTGATAGAGGATCTTCTTGATTCACAAATTTTAGAAGAATTTCATCGATCAATCGTAAATGAGTTCACGTTAATTCACCCAAATCAAGATCCTGATACTACGTGCGAAGAAAGGAAGCATTTCTACAGCGCGAATAACATAAATTCAACAGATCAAATCTGCGTATGTGAAGGTTTACTTTACCTGGACTTGAAAGCGGATTCGGGGAGCGATGGGGTTTCAGTAAACTAGTAAAGAAGCAGTGCAAGAGAGAAGAAGATACTCAACGGGTCTTTATCCATTTCAGTTCATTATCATCACCACATAAAACGTGGCATCTGAATAATGGCCGGGTCCATCTCTATTCTCTATTTTGTCCACTCCTTAGCAAAACATTTGACTCCATATTTAATTTTTTATGTTTTTTCCCAAATTTAATGGAGTTTTAAAAAGGGTTATTTATTTGTTTATTTTCTCAACGGGAAGAATAGTTTTTATATGTGTTAGTTTATATGAAACACGTGATACATAAATAACAATACATTAAACCTAAGCGGTATAAAAACTCTATTTTTTAAAAAAATTATGTTTTGTATATCGTGGAATACATGTGTTCATGCTCAACGGATAATACTCGTATCCAATATATATATATATATATATTTGTCTTATAATTTACTAATAAACACCTATTTTTATTCAATATTCAATTTAATTACTAATACGATTATATCATATATTTTATAATTCATGATACATTTTCAATCTTTGAAGATATATATTGTTGTTCTCATTATGTTTTTTAAATATTTCGTATTATTAGCATATCTTATGTATAGTTTTCGATTAATATATCCCATTTCCATTTTTAATGTTTTTAAGTATCCCAATATTATATATCGAAAAACCTAATGTAAATTGTAAAAAAATATTTTTGAATAGCATTAAATGACATAAATTACACATATTTTATTTTAGGATACAATTTCATATTCGTAAGTATAAAAAATGTAAAATAATAAATAATACAAAGAGAGAGCAGAGCATGTGTAGTAAATCAATAAAAATGCAACCCGAATCCTACAGTCTCAGGTTGATTCTCTTCAAAAAGTACACAAATTATCTGTTCCTTGTTGTAGAAAAGAGCTTAATTAGAAACATGTAATGGAAGATTATGAATTCTATTCTCCCACAGTTAATCCAAATCCAAACTTGTAGTCTTTTTTCTGGTGATCAATCTGCATAACAAACTCGTAAGACGATGAATCCGAACCGAACAAATAAAGAAAAATCGTTAAGAGTTCTGACCTCAGCAGAAAGAAGCAAATTTAAACCCATATTTAGTCGTTCTTCCAAAAAAGCAGCAACAACTCCATTCGAATCAATTTTACCTCTTAGACGACACTGTCGGAGTTTGCATACAATGTAAAATAAATTTGAAGTTACGATGAATTTGTAAGGAATACCTGTCTGAGAATGTAATCATATCCTACACTTGCTGTAACATCTCTTGACATGTAATTGTACATGAAATCAGTTGCGAGAGAAACCTGAGCAAATAATGAACTTCAACGAAAAATGCCGAATGCATAATTTACTGGAATGTAGTTTACCTTCTCTGAAACTTTCTGAACGTAGCTTAGAGCGACAAGACCTGTGCTCGCAACTTGCCCTGTTGCAACCTGAATCACAGCGATTACATTTGATTTTGGCTAATAAGAATCTTAAATTTAAGCCATGAATTAGGAAGAAACTTAAAATTTGGGCATGAGAGTGCACACCATTTTGTCTGTATTATATCTTGCGGCATAGCCAATGCCAGATTTTCGATGTTCACCGGCCCAGAATACTTCACCACCCAAAGATAAGTGAGGAGAGACGCTCTACAAAGAGATAAATGGAAGATGATCAGGTCAGGACAGTGTCAAGTATGGAATGCTAGAGCAACAAAAAATGCCGCAAAGTTGCATGCCGTGATAAAATTTGAAAGTAAATACTGCAACCAACTCATCGATGACCGTAAGTTCAGGCATACAATCTACAGTTGGTATCTCAAGTGCTAAACCAAGTTTTTGGGTGACAATGCCACGCACTTCAAATAAAACACTGCACAAATTACCTGGATATAATTTGCGCCGAGTAAAGCTCCATTTCCCAATTGAAATTGAGTCCTGTAATCTTTACCCTGTATATGTTGAAAAGCCAAACAGTAAAACAAAGGATAAAAATCTGGAAAGTAATGACCAAATGAATGCAGGTACTCACAGCAAATTCATTGAAATAATAGTTACCTTGTAATCGAAATTCCACAATCCATGCGACATATTTGGCTCATTTGTAAGCTACAACAAAAGACATGGGTGTTTAAAATTGAAGACTCAGTGATAAATAATGCCATGGCAGCCCCCAAATAGATGGTCAACTTCAGCCCCTTGAAACAAGCGAGCACAAGTTGTGTGCTTACTTGAGCATTTGCCTTGAGAGTTAGATTATCAGTCAAATCAATCTTGAGCCTTGCATTCAATCTTCCATCGGTTAAAACACGGCCTAAAAGCAAAATCTGACAAAGAAATATAAATGTTTCCAAATTCAAATCATGAATCTAGTCATACCCACATATGGAACTTAAATAGTACACACCTTTGGGTCTATAAAATTAGCACCGAACTCATACTGAGAAGTTGGGATTTTGATTATCTCAGATGATTGAGAAGGTAGTTCCGTTGGCCCCATAATAACACTAAAAATGTATTTAAGAGATATATTAGTTTCAAGCAAAATTTAAAAGATTCTGAACATGAAATTCAGCATAAAAAAGGTATTATGAATCCACCTGTGGCTGAGGGAAAATTTCTGATTCAGCATTTTCATAAAATCAAAGCGCAGACCCTCAAAATGTTCTGGCTTTAAGGACACTGCCAACAATGAACAAATACATAAGGAAGCTACATAGAAATTCTTGCTAAAGACCAACTAAAAATAAATTCTTGATTTTTTAAAATAACAGAAATGTAGCCTCTAAATATTTGCTTCTGCTAAATGGAAGAATCCACCTTCCACAATCTAGAACAGTCCACAGATCGCATTGCATAACAAACCATTCCTCCACAAAAAATAAGGATGAAAATAAGAATCACTAACTGAGAGCTTCCCGGTGAATTTCTTCATATGGAATGGGGCATGGGAGATTCAAATAGTCCACTTTCTGCTTCTCATCCATCGGAGTCTTGACTGTGGAAGGCGACGGTGGAATCAAGGTCTCCATCAATGCTTTTCTATACAAGAAGAAGAGCGAATAAGATCGTCTTCCTCCTAAAGAGACTCCAGCCGCGCTGCCTAGAAACCCTCTTGTCTGTTTTCCTAAAACCCTGACCCGATTCACTCAACAGGAACCCGACTCGACCCGGAATACCATATGGCTTATTGTAAAATATTTAAATAATTATTTTAATATAGTCCACATTTTATCTTCTAACGGTTCTAATTTTGAACCCTGGTTATTCAATTTTGAAAATTGGATTCGATTGAATTGAGTTCCGTTGGAATAATTTGGATTGGGTATTTAAGAAATGAGAACGTTGATTGTAATTCAAACTAGCTTCATTATCTTCTCCAAGCTTCTTCTCCAAGCTTCTTCTCCAATCTTCTTCTCTACCCTTCTTCCCTAAAGCCCATCTTTGCAGAATTTCTCACATTTGTTTGATTCTTTGTACAGATGAGTTCTTTCTCAAGTGCGAAATCGAAAAGAAATTCAAAGTCATTTTCCTCTGACCCTTCTTCATCTCGGGATGATGGTAGAAGGTCGAATAAGAAGAAGAAGACCCCTCAGGGGACAATTGGAATGGCTTGGGGCGCGAATTCTCAGTCTGGATCCCGGTCTTCCTTTCGAAACTCACCATTTTCGGACTTCGGGAGGTATCCTTTTTAGCGGTTTGATGATCGGTATAATCCTTTATGTTTTATCAGTTGAGTTTTTTAGCGTCCTTGTTCTTGGTTTAGTTACATGGCTGTGAAGAATCAGAAACTAAGGGAACAATTTGACGCTGCTGCTTCGAGTTCTTCGCATAGTGAATCTAGTTCTGCGAAACCTGTTTTTTTTGGTGTTTCGATCTTTGTCGATGGATATACGGTTCCTTCAAGTCAGGTTATCTTATAATCTCATAATGAAACCCTCTTCATATTTTTTGGATGTGTCGTTTTAGTATTCATGTTTTGATGAAAGTGCCATATGGAAACCCCAAATGCCAGTTTTGTTGATTTTATACGATATGTGTGGCATGACAACTAAAATATGCTGGATAATTGTCGAATCAATTCGGTACCAAACATGGGTTCAAACTCGGATTTAACGTATTTTGGGTGAGATATAGAAAATGAATATTTCTCTATATTGTTTGTGTTCATTATGATAGCCGGATTTTGAGAATGGATTATTGAAGTAAATCAATATGCTTTTGTGGGTTCCTTTATAAGAAAACAATGCTAACTCATTATATCTGCAGGAGCTCAAAGGTTACATGCTGAAGTATGGCGGACGATTTGAAAATTACTTCTCAAGGCATCGTGTTACTCATATAATATGCAGTAATCTCCCTGACAGCAAAATTAAGAATATGAGGTTTATTTGTACAATTTTTGCATGGTTTGAGCAAGTATTGTGTTATTCATCCCCCTTTCTCCCTACTTTCTATAGGGCCTTCAGTGGTGGTCTTCCTGTAGTAAAACCTGAGTGGGTGGTGGATTCAGTGGCTTGTAATAAACTTCTTAGCTGTAAGATTTTGGTTGATGTGGTACTTTACTAGTTCAAACATTTTTTGAACTGCTGTAAGTGGCGATACACTTTCAAGTTTAATGTTGTCCCTGTGATGTAAGCGAAGAGAAGGCTACTCTTATAAAGTTTTTCCCTCATTATCTGGCAGAGTTTCAGTGTCCAATATACATCTGATAATTTTTTTAATAAAGTTTCATACTAAGCCTATTCTGTTTTAAATTATCAGGGGTTCCATATCAGCTTGATAAACTTGCAACTGAATGTGAGAACCAGCCAAAGTTATTTGCCTTCTTCACTCGAGAAAAAGATGTAGCATCGGAGTCTACCGATTCTCTTGTTGATTTAAAAGTGCTGGGTGGTGATCCATTGGTGGCCAAAGAGATTTTACATCAATCTGGAAATTCAGCTTCTTTGGGGCAAGCAGACATCAGGAATGTTGAAGTCAGCAACCATATGAAAGGAATAATAGATGAGACGAGGGCTATAGAGTCAGCTTGCTCAGTAGAAAGTTCCTACGAACGGAAAGTAGTTGAACCAAGTGACTGTTCACCTGTTAATGGGATGCATTTTGATTCCAAATGCAAAACTGCCACCTCCCAGCCACCTTCTTTGGCTTGCAATGATGGCCTGGACGGTTATTCTACTCTTGAAGCTTCAAGCTCAAAAGTCATTCTCCCTTCATCTCGATGCTTCTCAACTTTTTCCAATCCCAATTTTGTAGAAAATTATTTTAAGGTGAGATATTTTTCACCTCATGTGGTGCTGCTTCAATCATTGATTAATTATTCCTGTTTTCTTTACATTGTGTTGGCTATTGCTTTTGATTATTATTTTGTCTAATTAGTTGGTTTTAGTGAGGGGATAATCCCATGCTTGTCTTCTTTTCAGAGTTCTAGGCTTCATTTTATTGGTACCTGGAGGAATCGATATCGTAAGCGCTTTCCTGGTTCGAGTGTCTCCAGAAGTTCCTGCCAGGGGATGACCTCTTCAAAAATAAGAACAACTATAATACACATAGACATGGTAAGTTATTATTTGCAGCTACACTTGGGAAGCCATTAGATCGAATAATTAGCTTCTGGAATGTCTGCAGGATTGCTTCTTTGTTTCTGTGGTCATCAGGAACAGACCGGAATTACTGGGTAAACCTGTGGCTGTTTGTCATTCAGATAACCCGCGTGGTACTGCTGAAATTTCTTCTGCCAATTATCCTGCTAGAGAATATGGTACGCCTCATTTTCATTTTAAGTTTTCACATGATTATCTCTTTTCTTCTGCCATGACAGGTTTAAAGGCTGGAATGTTTGTAAGGGATGCCAAGATTCAGTGCCCAAATCTTGTAATTGTTCCATATGATTTTGGGGCTTATGAGAAGGTTCTCTGTCTGTTTTCTACCATTATGAAATTCATATTATTTATGAATTTTAGTTGTTGTATTCTTTTTCTTCAGTATTTATTTAAGCACAGCAGGTTTCTCTGTTTGCAGGTGGCTGATCAATTCTATGACATTTTGCACAAGCATTGCAATAAAGTGCAGGTTTGGCTTTGTAAATGTGGGTGGTGATAGGGGGGTGATACTCTAGAAATAATATTTCCGTTGCAGGCAGTCAGCTGTGATGAAGCATTTCTGGATATTTGTGATTCAGAAATAACAGACCCTAGACTTCTAGCCTCAAAAATCAGAGCAGAAATTCTAGAAATGACAGGATGTACTGCTAGTGCTGGGATTGCTGGAAATATGCTTATGGCAAGACTCGCTACAAGAAGTGCCAAACCTGATGGCCAGTGCTATATCCCCTATGAGAAGGTATTTCAAGTGTTTGGAATGTTTGTTTATGATACTTTGAGATATCTCCGTTCACTTCATTGCTGCCTTTAATTCTTCATTCAACCTTTTTTATCTTCAAGAAATCAGTAGCATAGTTTTAGTCTGGCTTTTGACCATTAGTTACCTAGTCTATTTGATTTTCCAGGTTGATAATTACTTGTCCCCACTTCCAGTGAAGGCACTTCCTGGCATTGGTCGTGCTCTGGAAGAGAAATTAGATAAAAAAAACATTAACACGTGTGGACAGTTGCGTTTACTTACCAAGGTAATTCTAAAATGTTCTTATGTTTGTACAACTAGGAATTTTTTCTCTTGATCTTCTGCTGCTTACTTTTTCAGGAGTCTCTCCAATGTGATTTTGGAAATAAAATTGGAGAGATGTTGTGGAATTACAGTAGAGGGATAGACAACCGAACGGTGGGGTTTATTCAGGTTGGCAAGAAATTCAGCATTTTTTTACCATTTTAGGACACAACATAAATCAGATTCTCTCGCAATAATATATTAATCCATTTGATAGAATTTTTCTATGTTTAAGAATATTTATATCCTGCGAGACATTTGGGGGATTTTGGAATTAGACACGTATTTATAAATGCTACCATGTGACCAATTGCACAAAGGAAACATATTCAACCTCAAAAAGATGTATTCCTTTCTATTGTGCAAGCAAGCTTCTTAGAATGATATAATTTTCAATTATAAGAATATATTTTCATTTTTTTAAGGATTATGTATGGTCAATGTGCTTTGATAGCATATATCTATGATGTTTCTTAGGCCTTTAATGTTTCTGTGTCGCTAGGGTCTTTGCTGCGCATGATATTAACAAGTAACAAGTCAATTTATGTTGAATGTAAAACTTTCTAAATTTCCAAGTCCAATTGCCTCTTTTGTTTTTCGCCTATGATGCAGTGTAATGAATGTTTTCCCTACATCTTCAGGAAAATAAATCTGTTGGAGCTGACGTAAACTGGGGTGTGAGGTTCAGGAATACAGATGATGTACAGCTTCATTACCAATCTAAAGTTCATGTCTGAGTGTAGTTTTTCCTTTATTTTTTACTATTTTCCCTTTTTCAGGTTCATCATTTTCTCAAAAGTCTTTGCAAGGAGGTTGCTCTAAGATTGCAGGGATGTGGTGTCATGGGGCGTTCTTTTACTCTAAAGGTGTTGAAATCAAGATCTTAACTTTCAATGCAGTATGCTTAATGCGTCAGCGCTCCCATTCTTCAAGTTTACTTCAGTAACCACTCCTTGTCCCTAAACCAGGTGAAAAAAAGAAGAAATGAGGCTGGGGAACCAGTGAAGTATATGGGTTGTGGTGACTGTGAGAATCTTAGCCACACAATAACGGTAACATTGAAATTGTTGTCAATCTATCTTGTACTCTATATAATTATGAATTCCTTGTGCATGTTCTTATCAATATGGATTTTGGGTTATAGATCCCTATGCCCACAGATGATGTGGACACTCTCCTAAGGTTGACGACTCAGCTCTTTGGTCATTTCCATCTAGGTACATTAAAACAATTTATATAATGTTCATATATTTTCAATTTTAGGAAATTTAAAACATAGTAAGCTTGACAAACATTTTTCTGAATAAATTGCCCTAATGGACGTTTCCTTTTCTTGTATATGGTGGTACCAATAAATTAATTTGCCGTGTTGCATTATTTAAATATTATGGTTTGAAGCTATGTTTTAGATCCTCAAGACATCCGAGGTGTGGGTTTGCATGTGTCAAAGCTTGAAGCCATTGAGAATGGAAAAATGTGTATGGTTTTATTTGGCCTGCTCTCATCAATTTATGAAAACAATGCTTATTCCTGGTCTTCTGAACTCTATTTTTAAAATTGTCCCTGAAGCGCAAAAAAAGAATTCCATCCGTCCCTGGCTTTTCTCCATGTCAGCAAGGACAACTGGGCAAAACAAAATCAATGTCATTTCCAACAATCGTAGTTCAATTTGTGCAAACACACCTTCAGGTTTGTTTTTTATATCCTTTCATTATTAATTTCAAGGCAAAAATTTCATAAGGATTTAATTTTTACAAGGCTTCTGTTCAATGAGGCCTGTTAGTCTTGACTTGCTTGCTTCTTTATCAATGGTGAATTATATGCATATGCACTCATGTTTCATATCTATTGATTGGAAATGTGAATTTTTCAGATAATTTATTGAAGATGACTTCCCTTCATCTTGTGCAGTGGAAAAATCATCTGGTGAAACATCAGCTCTTTTCTCTGGTTCTGAAGCAAGTGCTGCACTGCCCTTGGATCTCCCTCCTCTTGATGATCTTGATCTGGCTGTCATAGAATCTCTACCCGAAGAGATAGTCTCAGAAATCAATAATATGTATGACGGAAAGTTGTCACAATTGATTTTCAAAAATACTAGCAAAGGTGCCAGCTCTGCCTTGAATGTCATATCTCCCACATGCAGCTCAGGTAAGCATGTTGGTGATAATGAGGCAGCATCCTTAGCTGTTTCAAAAAATACTTCAGTTTCACCAAATTATATGATGCCCTTATCCATGAGTCAAGTAGATTGCTCAGTTTTGAGAGAACTGCCTGTTGAGTTGCAAAAAGACATCATTGAGCTTTTGCCACCGCACCGGGGACCAGATCTTATAAATGATCCTTCATCTGAAGCAGTTGTTGAAATAATTGGATTAGCTTCATCCGGCATAAATGGTCTCTGGGTCGGGACTCCTCCAAAGTGGGTTGAGATGTTCGAAACTAACAAATGTGCTATAGTGAATAGTTTTGCAAAGATTTACAAGTCTGACTGCAGCGGATATTTATCCTCTCTACTGGAACATATGATTTGTGGGAGTCTATCAATAGACTTTACATCTGATGGGTCAAATGACTCTTTTAGCTTGATTTGCGAACTGTTCAAGCAGTATGCAGATCTCAAAGTCGAAACAGACATCGAGGAAATGTACTATTGTGCATGCATCCTTAAAAGGTAATTCCACAGACCAAAAGATTAGCCTTTCATTAAAATGGAAGTGATATTGACCAATTAGACCTCTTATATTTCGAATTAGCAAAACATTACTGCTCACCGGGTTCCATTAATGCTTTTCGAACAGTCTGATGTCGATCCTTAGATTCTATATTCCGATATTTGTGAAGTTATACTTAATAAATCATGTATCATAGTCTTTAATCTTATTTATTGATTTGTCCCAATGCTGGCCTTGTGTTAATGTGATTCGTCCAATCATGACTGTAATCTTCATTCCAGGTTACAGGCAAGATCCAAGTTTTTCTCTCAAGTCTATGATAGCATACTTCCCTACGTGCAGGTTCCGTTGTTTCTATGATTCATCTCATTGAGCTTACAGTTATTCAATAACTTAAGTCTACGATATTTTTCTGTATGATTTAATTCTGTTCATTTTCATCCACACTACTCCCTGCAGGCTTTAGTTGCTGAAAAATATGGAGGAACTCTTAATTTCACTTGCAAGTAGAACTAACTTATTCCATGTGGTGATCCTATTGATCAGATTATATGTGTCCACCATTTAGTAAAGATCACTGTGTTAGTGGGTCTGGTATCTTCTTACTGCAACTTCAAGTTAAAAGGTTTAGTTCCAAACTAATATTTACATAGTAATTTTGTGAAATACCTTCAGTATGTTTTTTTCCTTTTTTGATCTAGGCTTTTCTTGCAGTCAGGAACAGAGTTGGGGGTATCAGTATTTTCTGTTTATTGTTCAGCCATCACAGGTGCTTCATAAACTCTTTATGTGACTAGGAACTTATGCTTCCTTGAACGCTATATACTTCATTGAGGTACTTACGAAGAGGTGGCTATAATTAGGATACAAAAGATTTTGATCAATATTAAAACATTATTGTTATTAATGCTTTGGGTTCATTTTCAGATGGTAGATTTTGTGTACCGGATGAATATGACTGGAGAAAATCCGAGGTAAGTAGAAATACTAGAATTTTGAAAAGAAAAGCGTGAGGTACTCCTTGTGAAAGATTTTCTTAGATTTTTGAAATTTTCTCATTAACGTTGAATAAGTCCAGTCCACTCCTGCTTCCAATTTAATAATGTGGCTTCTTTTTAGAAAAGTCCTCCAAAGATACGAGGGTTATTATATTTCTAGGAGTAATTTATTGTCCAAAGACTTTTCAAACACTTTAAACTCCATTCA
>RWGZ01001479.1:0-16945 GCA_009725065.1 Utricularia reniformis
AACTTGAATTGACGTTGTTACAACATGAATACAAGTTGTTAGAACACTGAATAACTTGGTCATACCATCATTCATGTGATTAAACTATTGTTTAAACGCTTATGATATGAATTCATGTTGTTATGACTTGCATGATAATTCCGTTTTCGAACATACCCATTTTGTATATATCGCATGTATTCTTGAGGTTAGCTTTTATTTCGTTCGATTACCCTTGAATTTACCGAATTTGCAATGTGATTTGTATGGATATGATTTGACTCATTTTTCAAATAGTTCCACATGTTCAAGGTGTGATGAGTTTGATTTCTATTATATCTTGAATTGACGTTGTTACAACATGAATATGTGCGGTACAATGAATAATTTGGTTATACGTTGATTCATGTGATTAAACTATGGTTTTAATTCCTATGACATGAATTCATGTTGTTATGACTTGCATGATAATTTTGTTTTCAAACATACATATTTTGTATATAACGCATATATTCTTGAGGTTAGCCTTTATTTCGTTCAATTACAGTTTAATTTACAGAATTTGCAATGTTATTTGTATGGATATACTATGACACATTTATCACATACTTCCATATGTTCATGTTGTGATGAGTTTACTTTCGATTAATACTTGAATTGAAGTTGTTACAACATGAATACCAGTTGATGGAACTATGATTAACTTGGTTATATCATGATTCATGTGATTAAACTATTGTTTAAATTCTTATTATATGAATCCATTTTTTTATTATAATAAATTCCTATTAAACTATTTATTCATGACATGCATAATAATTCCGTTTTCGAACATACTCATTTTGTATATATCGTATGTTTTCTTGATGTTAGCCTTTATTTTGTTCGATTACACTTGTATTCACCGAATTAACAATGCGATTTGTATGGATATGATTTGGCTCATTTTTCACATAGTTCCACAAGTTCAAGCTGTGATGAGTTTGATATCGACTAAATCTAGAAATGACGTTGTTACAACCTGAATACGTGCGTTTAGAACAATGAATAATTTTGTTATACCGTTATTCATGTGATTAAACTATGGTCTAAATGCTTATGACATGAGTTCATGTGGTTATGACTTGAATGATACTCTCGTTTTCGAAATTACTTATTGTATATATACAACATGTATTCGTAAGGTTAGCCTTTATAATTTGACTCATTTTTCACATAATTCCACATGTTCAAGTTGTGATGAGTTTACATTCTATTAAAACTTGAATTGACTTTGTTACAACATGAATACGAGTTGTTACAGCTATGAATAACTTTGTTATATCATCATTCATGTGATTAAACTATTGTTTAAATGTTTATGATATGAATTCATGTTGTGATGACTATCATGATAATTTCGTTTTCAAACGTAGTTATGTTGTATATACCGCATGTATTCTTGAGGTTAGCCTTTATTTCGTTCGATTACACTTGGATTTACCGAATTAGCAATGTGATTTGTCTGGATATGATTTGGCTCATTTTTCACATAGTTCCACATGTTCAAGTTGTGATGAGTTTGAATTCGATTAAATCTTGAATTGACATTGTCACAACATGAATACATGCATTTAGAACAATGAATAATTTTGTTATACGATGATTTATGTGATTAAACTATGGTTTAAATGCTTATGACATGAATTCATGCTTTTATGACTTGCATGATAATTCCGTTTTCGAACATACTTATTTTTTATATAACGCATGTATTCTTGAGGTTAGCCTTTATTTCGTTCGATTACACTTGAATTTACCGAATTAGCAATGTGTTTGTATGGATATGATTTGACTCATTTTTCACATAGTTCAACATGTTCAAGGTGTGATGAGTTTGATTTCGCTAAAATCTTGAATTGACGTTGTTACAACGTGAATACGTGCGTTTAGAACAATGAAAAGATTGTTTATACCATTATTCATGTGATTAAACTATGGTCTAAATGCTTATGATATGAGTTCATTTTGTTATGACTTGAATGATACTTTCGTTTTAAAAATTATTTTTTTTGTATATACATCATGTATTCGTGAGGTTAGCTTTTATTCGGTTTGACTTTCACTTGAATTTATAGAATTTGCAATGTTATTTGTATGGATATTATTTGACACATATTTCACATAGTTCCACATATTCAAGTTGTGATGAGTATACTTTCGATTAAAACTTGAATTGACATTGTTACAACATGAATACGAGTTGTTAGAACAATGAATATCTTGGTTATACCATGATTCATGTGATTATACTATTGTTTGAATGCTTATGATATGAAATCATGTTGTTATGACTTTCATGATAATTCCGTTTTCGAATATACTCATTTTGTATATATCGCATGTACTCTTGAGGTTAGCCTTTTTTTCGTTCGATTTCACTTGGATTTACTGAATTAGCAATGTGATTTGTATGGATATGATTCGGCTCATTTTCACATAGTTCCACATGTTCAAGGTGTGATGAGTTTGATTTCGATTAAATCTTCAATTGACGTTGTTACAACATGAATACGAGTTGTTAGAACAATGAATATCTTTGGTTATACCATGTTTCATGTGGTTAAACTATAGTTTAAAAGCTTATGATTTGAATTCTTGTTGTTATGACTTGCATGATAATTCTGTTTTTTAACATACTTATTTTGTATATAACGCATGTATTCTTGATGTTAGCCATTATTTCATTCTATTACACTTGGATTTACCGAATTAGCAATGTTATTTGTTTGAATATGATTTGACTCGTTTTTCACATAGTTCCACATCTTCAAGGTGTGATGTGTTTTATTTCGATTAAATCTTGAATTGACGTTCTTACAACATGAATGTTATGCTTGAAAGGTAGGAATTAGAAGATTCAAAAGTGCATCATTATTCATGACAAGCAGGAGGCTAAATAGCCATACATGAATAACAGAATTCCAATATTTTCTCAAACGTAACAATAACCATTGACTAGTCCTAGATGCTGAAAAATAGAACTAATTTATTTGAACGGATCATACATTAAATAAACCATCACTCTCCCCTAAACTGAAGTCTATCACTTTAGATTTCTACTTCTACATAAACTCCAATGAGCATTCGTAGTTTCAAGAACATGTCTAACTTCAGTGGCTTGGTTAGTATATCTGCTAATTGTTTTGAGTACTAAAGTAAATAAGTTCAACACTGCCATCTTGAGTGAGATCCCTGAGAAACTGAAACGAACAACAATATGCTTACTTCAACCATGCATCACTGGATTCTTTTACAATTTTATTGTTCAACTATTGTCGCAAAGAATCGTGATTGTTTTCCCTTGATGTTTAGTGAGTTGTTCAAACACTCTACTGATCCAAATGGCTTGATGTAGCAGCAAAGAATTCTGATTCGGTGGTAGTCAAACTAACCACTGTTTGCTTCTTTGATGCCCATGATACTGGTCCAGATCCAAACAAGAAAATTTAACCAGAGGTGCTTCTTCGATCATCTATATCACCTGCATAATCACTATCGGTGTAACCTAAAATATTGTCATTTCCTCCTTTCTTATAAAATATTCCATATGTTAATGTTCCTTTTAAATATCTTACGGCTCGCTTTGCTGCCTGAAGATGAATTTGGGTGGGACACTCCATGTATCGACAGAGAAGTCTAACCACAAAAGCCACATCTGGTCTTGTTGCCGTCAAATACATGAGACTTCCCATAAGCTGCTTATAAGAGGTCTTGTCAACTTGAATACCATTGTAATCTCTTGTAAGTTTACACCCAGGAACAATCGGATTTTTATTTGGGTTGCATTTTTCCATCCCAAAACGTTGCAAAATTTCAGAGGAATATTTCTTCTAATGTATGAAAATCCCATCAGATTTTTGCATCACTTCAAGACCTAGAAAATACCTCATTTGTCCTAGATCAGTCATATCAAACTCTTGTTGCATAGAAGCTTTGAATTCAACAAACAGTTTTGTATTATTTCCTGTAAAAATCAGATCATCAACGTAGAGACTTACAATCAATATGCAGCCATCTTCATGGGTCTTGACAAATAAAGTAGGTTCATATGGACACTTTTGAAAGCCAACTCTTTAGAAGTACTCTTCGATCCGACTATACCATGCCCGTGGAGCTTGTTTTAAACAACAGAGTGTCTTTTTCAATCTATATACTTTGTGTTCCGTACCTTTCTTGACATAACCCAAAGGTTGCTTGACAAAAACACATTCCTCTAGATTGCCATGCAGAAATGCTGATTTAACGTCTAATTGCATGATGATCCAGCCTCGTTGAGCAGCGAGTGCTATAACTAATCGAATAGTGTCCATCCGAGCTATTGGAGAAAAGATCTCCTTATAGTCTATCCCATATCATTGAGAATATCCCTTTACAACAAGCCGTGCTTTGTGTTTAGTAATCTCTCCATTCTCATCATACTTTGTTTTGTAGACCCATTTAACTCCGATGGGTTTCACACTTATAGGCAAATCCACTAATTCCCATGTTTCATTCTTTGTAATAGCAGTCATTTCATCATTCAAAGCTTGCCGCCACTTAACATCCTTTACTGCCTCATAGTAACTTGTTGGATCCGTAGTGATCATCATTGCTAGATGATTTTCATCTCTTTCATCATCTGATAGCCCCTCTCCTTATTCATAATCCCTGATCTAGATTGGCGGAACTCTAATGCGTGAATCATCTGATAAGACATCATTCGACAATTTATGAATATGCGTTGTTTCATCTTCGTGAGGAGAGGCTGTATTTTCAGTTTCTTGTGATTGATTTGTATTATCACATTATTCAAATTCAGATTCATCAGAATCACCCCACTCTAAATTGACTTGAGCAATTTCATCTTATTGATTCCAATCCCAGAATTTGTCTTCTTCAAAGACAATGTTTCTACTGATATGTATTTTATGGGAGTTGAGATCATATAGCCGATATGCTTTGGATTCTTCGCTAATCCCAAAAATAACACAACACACACTTTTAGCATCTAATTTTGTACGGAGCTGATCTGGAATATGTGTATGAGCAAGACAACCAAATACTCTAAAATACTTGACACTGGGTTTAACACCACTCCAAGCCTCTTGTGGTGTTCGGTTTTGTACTGCTAATGTTGGACTTCGATTTAGAACATGATTTGTCCAATTTACAGCTTCAGGCCAGAAAAATATTTGGAATACCAGTTGAAGAGAGTAAACTACGAACCATGTTCATGATCACCCTATTTTCTCGCTCCGCAACTCCATTTTGCTGAGGTGAATATGATGCTATTAGTTGTCTTTCTATCCCATTGATACCACAGAAATTTGTAAATTCCGTAGAGATAAATTCGCCTCCTCTATCTGTTCTTAAACACTTGATGGTACACTCTTTCTCATTTTCAACACAAGCTTTAAATCTCTTGAACACAACGAATGTCTCTTATTTTTCTGATATGAAATAAACCCATAGTTTTCTACTAAAATCATCAATAAAGGTAAGAATATATCTTTTCTTACTCTTTGAGATGGGTGTAATCAGGCCACATATGTCCGCATGAACAAGCTCAAGAATTCCAGTTGCCCGCCATTGACTTTTCTTGGGATATGCCTTTCGATCTTGTTTGCCATCGAGACAACATCTACATAATTTTGTGGGGGGCTTGAACGTAGGTAGATCACCAACCATGTGTTTTTGCTGTAAGGTTTTCAAACCTCTGTAGCTGAGATGTCCATATCGACAATGCCATAAGTGTGATATATCCTCTGTCATAGTGTTGAAACATATAGAAGTTAATGGCATGGGTATAACTTGTAATAAGAACATCCTATTTCAGGACATTTTTGTCTAAATAATGAGACCTTTTTCCGGATGGAAAATCCTGCATCTGTCTTGCTGAAACAACATAGAGAGGTCTTTCTCTTGTAATTGACCGATATTTAACAGATTACTTTTCAATTCAGGGACAAAGAAAACTCGAGTGAAAATCTGTTTGATCCCATTAATTTGCATTCTAACATTGCCTCTTCCTTTAACTACTAAGCTTGAGTTATTCCCAAGTCTTACCGTATCAGTGAAAGTGTCATCAAAATCTGAAAAATAGTCATGATTGCTGCACATATGATTACTACACCCGGAGTCGAGGAACCAATTAGTTGTTGTAGATGTAGAGGAAATTTCATTCCCAAATGTCATAAGTAACATTTCCTCTGTTGCCTCTGTATGATTTGCCTCACTGTCTTGGGATGTACACTCCCAAGAGAAATGCCCCAGCTTGTGACATGTGTAACATTCCACATTAGATTTGTCAGAGGACTGCCTACCCCGTCCTCTCCATCCTCGTCCACGTCCCGGCCCCTGTTTCTTGAGAAGGAATCATGAGAGACTTTAAGAACTTGCTCGTCCTCTATATGAGACCGCATACGCTGCTCATGACCAAGCAGACTACTTCGGAGCTCATCAATACTTAAGGTGCTAGTGTCATTCGATTCTTCAATAGAACATACTACATAATCGAATTTGGAGGTTATAGATCTTAGAATCTTCTACACCACAAATGAATCGTCTTTGAAGTCATCATTGGCAATAGTGAGAGCACGAGCACAATAATCAATCACTGTTTCACCTTCTTTCATCTGAAGAGTTTCAAATTCTTTTCGAAAAGCTTGCAATTGAGCTCTCTTAACTCGTAATGTGCCCTGATATTTACGCTTCTTAGTGTCCCAAATATCCTTTGATGTATCCTTATTTAGAATTGTCTCCAAAATCTGACGATCCAGGGACTGGAACAAGTAGTTCTTTGCCTTCAAATCCATGAGTTTGAGTTCTTCAATACGCTTCTTGTATGCTTCTGTAGCATTCCCAGCTACTGTGGGAATTCCATCTTCTATTAGGTTCCAATACTCCTTAGAACACAGAAAATTTGACATAAGCAATGCCCAATGATCATAGAAACCATCGAACTTAGGAATTGCAGGATGAACAAAGCCATTATCTAATGCCATTAGAAAAAGAAGCTCTGATACAACAATGTTATGCTTGAAAGGTAGGAATTAGAAGATTCAAAAGTGCATAATAATTCATGACAAGCACGAGGCTAAATAGCCATACAATAATAAAATAATTCCAAGATTTACTCAAACGTAACAATAACCATTGACTAATCCTAGATGCAGAAAAATAGAACTAATTTATTTAAACGGATCAAACATTAAATAAACCATCAATGAATACGTGCGTTTAGAACATTGAATAATTTGGTTATACAATGATTCATGTGATTAAACTATGCTTTAAATGACTATGACATGAATTCATGTTGTTATTACTTGCATGATAATTCTGTTTCGAACATACTTATTTTGTATATAACGCATGTATTCTTGAGGTTAGCCTTTATTTCGTTCGATTACACATGGATTCACCAAATTAGCAATGTGATTTGTATGGATATGATTTGGCTCGTTTTTCACATACTTCCACATGTTCAAGGTGTGATAAGTTTGATTTCGATTAAATCTTGATTAAACGTTGTTACAACATGAATACGAGCATTTAGAACAATGAAAAAATTGTTTATAGCATTATTCATGTGATTAAACTATGGTCTAAATGCTTATGACATGAGTTCATGTGGTTATGACTTGAATGATACATTCGTTTTAAAAATTAATTATTTTGTATATACAACATGTATTCGTGAGGTTAGCTTTTATTCCGTTTGATTACACTTGAATTTATAGAATTTGCAATGTTATTTCAATGGATAAGATTCGACATATATTTCACACAGTTGCACATGTTCAATTTGTGATGAGTTTACTTTCAATTAAAACTTGAATTGATGTTGTTACAACATGAATAAGAGTTGTTAGAACAATGAATAAATATGTTATACCATGATTCATGTGATTAAACTATTGTTTAAATGCTTATGATATGAATTCATGTTGTTATGACTTGCATGACAATTCCGTTTTCGAATATACTTATTTTGTATATATCGCATGTATTCTTGACGTTAGCCTTTATTTCGTTCGATTACACTTTGATTTACCAAATTAGCCATGCGATTTGTATGAATATGATTTGACTCATTTTTCACATAATTCCACATGTTCAAGGTGTGATGAGTTTGAATTCAATTAAATCTTGAATTGACGTTGTTACAACATGAATATGTGGGTTTAGAACAATGAACAATTTGGTTATACAATGATTCATGTGATTAAACTATGGTTTAAATGCTTATGACATGAATTCATGTTATTATGACTTTCATGATAATTCTTTTTTGAGCATACTTATTTTGTATATAACGCATGTATTCTTGAGGTTAGCCTTTATTTCGTTCGATTACACTTGGATTCAGTGAATTAGCAATGTGATTTGTATCGATATGATTTGACTCGTTTTTCACATTGTTCCACATGATCAAGGTGTGATGAGTTTGATTTCGATTAAATCTTGAATTAACGTTGTTACAACATGAATACGTGCATTTAGAACAATGAAATTTTTTTTATATTATTATTCATGTGATTAAACGATGGTCTAAATGTTTATGACATTAGTTCATGTGGTTATGACTTGAATGGTACTTTCGATTTAAAAATTAATTATTTTGTATATACAATATGTATTCGTGATGTTAGCTTTTATTCCATTTTATTACACTTGAATTTATTGAATTTGCAATGTTATTTGTATGGATATGATTTGACACATATTTCACATAGTTCCACATTTTTAAGTTGTGATGAGTTTACTTTCGATTAAAACTTGAATTGACGTTGTTACACATGAATATGAGTTTTTAGATCAATGAATAACTTCGTTATACCATGATTCATGTGATTAAACTACTGTTTAAATGATTATGAAATGAATTCATGTTGTTATGTTTTGCATGATTATTCCGTTTTCGAACATACTTAATTTGTATATAATTCATGTATTCATAAGGATAGCCTTTATTTCGTTCGATTACACTTGGATTCACCGAATTAGCAATGTGATTTGTATGGATAAGATTTGGCTCATTTTTCACATAGTTCCACATGTTCAAGGTGTGATGAATTTGATTTCGATTAAATATTGGATTGACGTTGTAACAACATGAATACGTGCGTTTAGACCAATGAATAATTGGTTATACGATGATTAATGTGATTAAACTATGGTCTAAATGTTTATGACATGAGTTCATGTGGTTATGACTTGAATAATACTTTCGTTTTAAAAATTAATTATTTTGTATATACAACATGTATTCGTGAGGCTAGCTTTTATTCCATTTGATTACACTTGAATTAACAGAATTTGCAATGTTATTTGTATGGAAATAATTTGACTCATTTTTCACAATGTTCCACATGTTCAAGTTATGATGAGTTTACTTTCGATTAAAACTTGAATTGACGTTATTACAACATGAATACGAGTTGTTAGAACCATGAAAAACTTAGTTATACCATGATTCATGTGATTAAACTATGGTTTAAATGCTTATGATATGAATTCATGTTGTTATGACTTGCATGATAATTCCGATTTCGAGTATACTTATTTTGTATATACCGCATGAATTCTTGAGGTTAGCCTTTATTTCGTTCGATTACACTTGAATTACCGAATTAGCAATATGATTTGTATGAATATGATTTGGCTCATTTTTCACAAAGTTATACATGTTCAATGTGTGATGAGTTTGATTCCGATTATATCTTGAAGTGACGTTCTTACAACATGAATACGTGCGTTTAGAACAATGAATAATTTAGTTATACGATGATTCGTGTGATTAAACAATGGTTTAAATGCTTATGACACGAATTCATGTTGTTATGACTTGTATGATAATTCCGATTTCGAATATACTTATTTTGTATATAACGCATCTATTCTTTAGGTTAGCCTTTTTTTCGTTCGATTGCACTTGGATTTACCAAATTAGCAATGTTATTTGTATGGAAATGATTTGGCTCGTTATTCACACAGTTCCACATGTTCAAGGTGTGATGAGTTTTATTTCGATTGAATCTTTAACTGATGTTGTCACAACAAGAATACATGCGATTAGAACAATGAATTATTTCGTAATACCTTATTCATGCGTTTAAACTATGGTCTAGATGCTTATGACATGAGTTCATGTGGTTATGACTTGAATGATACTTCCGTTTTTGAAATTTCTTATTTTGTATATACAACATATATTCGTGAGGTTAGCCTTTATTCCGTTTGATTACACTTGAATTTACAAAATTTGCAATGTTATTTGTATGTATATAATTTGACTCATTTTTCACAATGTTGCACATGTTCAAGGTGTGATGAGTTTTATTTCGATTAAATCTTTAATTGACGTTGTTAAAACATGAATACGAGATATTCGAACATTGAATAACTTGGTTACACCATGATTCATGTGATTAAACAATGGTTTAAATGCTTATGAAATGAAATCATGTTGTTATGACTTGCATGATAGTTCAATTTTCGAACATACTTATATTGTATATAACGCATGTATTCTTGAGGTTAGCCTTTATTTCGTTCGATTAAACTTGTATTTACCGAATTAGCAATGTGATTTGCATGAATATGATTTGGCTCGTTTTGCGTATAGTTCCACATGTTCAAGGTGTAATGAGTTTTAATTCGATTAAATCTTGAATTTACGTTGTTACAACATGAATACGTGCGTTTAGAACAATGAATAATATGGTTATAACATGATTCATGTGATTAAACAGTGGTTTGAATGCTTATGACATGATTTCATGTTGTTATGACTTGCATTGTAATTCCGTTTTCGAACATAACGCATATTATCTTGCATTGTTATTACACCTAGATTCACCGAATTAGAAATGTGATTTGTATGGATATGATTTGGCTCGTTTTTCAGATAGTTCCACTTGTTTAAATTATGATGAGTTGAATTTCGATTAAATATTGAATTGACATTGTTACCACATGAATACGTGCGTTTAGAACAATGAAAAAATTGTTTATACCATTATTCATGAGATTAAACTATGGTCTAAATGCTCATGACATTAGTTTATGTAGTTATGATTTGACTGATACTTTCGTTTTAAAAATTAATTATTTTGTATATACAACATGTATTCGTGATGTTAGCTTTTGTTCCGTTTGAATACACTCGAATTTATAGAATTTGCAATGTTATTTGTATGGATGTGATTTGACACATATTTCACATAGTTCCACATGTTCAAGTTGTGAAGAGTTAACTTTCGATTAAATCTTGAGTTGACGTTATTACAACATGAATACGAGTTCTTAGAACAATCAATAACTTGGTTATACAATGATTCATGTGATTAAACTATTGTTTAAATTCTTATGATATGAATTCATGTTGTTATGACTTATATGATAATTCTATTTTCGAACATACTCATTTTGTATATATCGCATGTATTCTTGATATTAGCCTTTATTTCGTTCGATTACACTTGGATTCACCGATTTAGCAATGTGATTTGTATGGATATGATTAGGCTTGTTTTTCACATAGTTCCAAATGTTCATGGTGTCATGCGTTTGATTTCAATTAAATCTTGAATTGACGTCGTTACAACATGAATACGTGCGTTAAGAACAACGAATAATTTTGTTATACGATGATTCATGTGATTAAATTATGGTTTAAATGCTTATGACATGAATTCATGTTGTTATGACTTGCATGAAAATTCCGTTTTCGATCATACTTATTTTGTATATAACGCATGTACTCTTGAGCTTAGCCTTTATTTCGTTCGATTACACTTGGATTCACCGATTTAGCAATGTGATTTGTGGTTTAGGCTTGCATATGATTAGGGTCGTTTTACACATAGTTCCACATGTTCAAGGTGTGATAAGTTTTATTTCGATTAAATCTCGATTTGACGTTGTTACAACATGAATACGTGCGTTTAGAACAATGAAAAAAATTTTATACCATTATTCATGTGATTAAACTATTGTCTAAATGCTTATGACATGAGTTCTTGTGGTTATGACTTGAATGATACTGTCGTTTTCGAAATTACTTATTTTGTATCTACAACATTTGTTCGTGAGGTTAACTTTTAATCCGTTTCATTATACTTGAATTATCGAATTTGCATTGTTATTTGTACGGATATGATTTGTCGAATTTTTCACAATGTTACACATGTTCAAGTTTTGATGAGTTTACTTTCGAATAAAACTTGAATTGAAGTTGTTACAACATGAATACGAGATGTTCGAACAATGAATAACTTGGTTATACCATGCTTCATGTGATTAAACTATTCTTTAAATGCTTATGATATGAATTCATGTTGTTATGACTTGCATGATAATTTCGTTTTCGGACATAGTCATTTTGTATGTATCGCATGTATTCTTGAGGTGAGCCTTTATTTCGTTCGATTACACTTGGATTTACCGAACTAGCCATGTGATTTGTATGGATATGATTTGGCTCATTTTTCACATAGTTCCACATGTTCAAGGTGTGATGAGTTTGATTTCGATTATATCTTGAATTGACGTCGTTACAACTTGAATACGTGCGTTTAGAACAACGAATAATTTGGTTATACGATGATTCATGTGATTAAACTATGCTTTAAATGCTTATGACATGAATTCATGTTGTTATGACTTGCATGAAAATTCTGCTTTCAATCATACTAATTTTGTATATAACGCATGTACTCTTGAGCTTAGCCTTTATTTCGTTCGATTACACTTGGATTCACCGATTTAGCAATGTGATTTGTGGTTTAGTCTTGGATATGATTAGGCTCGTTTTTCACATAGTTCCACATGTTCAAGGTGTGATGAGTTTTATTTCGATTAAATCTTGAATTGACGTTGTTACAACATGAATACTTGCGTTTAGAACAATGAAAATTTTTTTTATACCATTATTCATGTGATTAAACTAAGGTCTAAATGCTTATGACATGAGTTCATGTGGTTATGACTTGAATGATACTTTCGTTTTAGAGATTACTTATTTTGTATATACAACATTTGTTCGTGAGTTTAACTTTTAATCCGTTTGATTACACATGAATTTATAGAATTTGCAATGTTATTTGTATGGATATGATTTAACGAATTTTTCACAATGTTCCACATGTTCAAGTTTTAATGAGTTTACTTTCGAATAAAACTTGAATTTACATTGTTACAACATGCATACGAGATGTTCGAACAATGAAAAACTTGTTATACCATGATTCATGTGATTAAACTATTGTTTAAATGCTTATCATATGAATTCATGTTGTTATGACTTGCATGATATTTCCGTTTTCAAACAAAGTCATTTTGTATGTATCGCATGTATTCTTGAAGTGAGCCTTTATTTCGTTCGATTACACTTGGATTTACCGAATTAGCAATGTGATTTGCATGGATATTATTTGGCTCATTTTTCACATAGTTACACATGTTCAAGGTGTGATGAGCTTGAATTCGATTAAATATTGAATTAACGTTGTTACAACATGAATACGTGTGTTTAGAACAATGAATAATTTGGTTATACGATGATTACAGTGATTAAACTATGGTTTAAATGCATATGACATGAATTCATGTTGTTACAATTTGCATGAAAATTCTGTTATCGAGCATACTTATTTTGTATATAACGAATGTATTCTTAAGTTTACCCTTTATTTCGTACGATTACACTTGGATTTACCGAATTAGCAATGTGATTTGTATGGATATGATTTGGCTCGTTTTTCACATAGTTCCACATTTTCAAGGTGTGATGAGTTTGATTTCGATTAAATCTTGAATTGACGTCTTTACAACTTGAATACATGCGTTTAGAACAACGAATAATTCGGTTATACGATGATTCATGTGATTAAACTATGGTTTAAATGCTTATGATATGAATTCATGTTGTTATGACTTGCATGATAATTCCGTTTTCGATCATACTTATATTGTATATAACGCATGCACTCTTGAGGTTAGCCTTTATTTCGTTCGATTACACTTGGATTCACCGATTTAGCAATGTGATTTGTGGTTTAGGCTTGGATATGATTAGGCTCGTCTTTCACATAGTTCCACATGTTCAAGGTGTGATGAGTTTTATTTCGATTAAATCTTGAAATGACGTTGTTACAACATAGATACGTGCATTTAAAAAAATGATTAATTTGGTTATACGATGATTACAGTGATTAAACTATGGTTTAAATGGTTATGACATGAATTTATGTTGTTATGATTTGCATGATAATTCCGTTTTCGAGCATACTTATTTTGCATATAACGGATGTATTCTTGAGTTTAGACTTTGTTTCGTTCGATTTTACTTGGATTTACCGAATTAGCAATGTGATTTGTATGGATATGATTTGGCTCATTTTTCATAGAGTTCCACACGTTCAAGGTGTCATGAGTTGGATTTCGATTAAATCTTGAATTGACGTTGTCACAACATGAATACGTGCGTTTAGAACAATGAAAAAATTGTTTATACCATTATTCATATGATTAAACTATGGTCTAAATGATTATGACATGAGTTCATGTGGTTATGACTTGAATGATACTTTCGTTTTCGAAATTACTTATTTTGCATATACAACATGTGTTCGTGAGTTTAGCTTTTATTCCGTTTGATTTCACTTAAATTTATAGAATTTGCAATGTAATTTTTATGTATATGATTTGACTCATTTTTCACAATGTTCCACATGTTCAAGTTGTGATGAGTTTACTTTCGATTATAACTTGAATTGATGTTGTTACAACATGAATACGAGTTGTTAGAACAATGAATAACTTAGTTATACCATGATTCATGTGATTCAACTATGGTTTAATTGCTTATGATATCAATTCATGTTGTTATGACTTGTATGATAATTCCGTTATCGAACATACTTATTTTGTATATACCGCATGTATTCTTGAGGTTAGCCTTTATTTCGTTTGATTACACTTGGATTCCCCGATTTAGCAATGTGATTTTTATGTATATGATTTGTCTCGTTTTCACATAGTTCCACATGTTCAAGGTGTGATGAGTTTGATTTCGATTAAATCTTGAATTGACGTTGTTTCAACATGAATACGTGCTTTTTGAACAATGAATAATTTGGATATACAATTATTCATGTGATTATACTATGGCCTAAATACTTATGCATGACTTCATGCGGTTATGACTTGAATTATACTTACGTTTTCGCAAATACTTATTTTGAATGTATAACATGTATTCGTTAGGTTAGCCTTTATTCCTTTCGATTTCACTTGAATTTACAGAAATTTCAATGTTATTTGTATTGATATGATTTGACTCATTTTTCACATATTTCACATGTTCAAGTTGTGATGAATTAACTTTCGATTAAAACTTGAATTTACATTGTTACAAAATGAATACGAGTTGTTAGAACAATGAATAACTTAGTTATACCATTATTCATGTGACTAAACTATGGTTTAATTGTTTATGATATGAATTCATGTTGTTATGACTTGTATGATAATTCCGTTTTCGAACATACTTATTTTGTATATACCGCATGTATTCTTGAGCTTAGCCTTTATTTTTTTTGATTACACTTGGATTTACCGAATTAGCAATGTGATTTGTATGGATACGATTTGGCTCATTTTTCACATAGTTCCACATGTTCAAGGTGTGATAGTTTGATTTCAATTAAATATTGAATTGACGTTGTTACAACATGAATCCGTGCGTTTAGAACAATGAATAATTTTGTTATACGATGATTCATTTGATAAAACTATGGTTTAAATGCTTATGACATGAATTCATGTTGTTATGACTTGCATGAGAATTCCGTTTTCGAACATACTTATTTTGTATATAACGTATGTATTCTTGAGTTTAAAATTTATTTCGTTCGATTACACTTGGATTTAACGAATTAGCAATGTGATTTGTGTGGAAATGATTTGGTTCGTTTTTCACATAGTTCCACATGTTCAAGGTGTGATGAGTTTGATTTCGATTAAATCTTGAATAGACGTTGATTTGCGTACTCGAATATACTCGAATAGATGAGAATATGCACGGACGGCGCCAATGTTATCGCTGCTAAAAATTGGCAATAACAAAAATTAGACCCCTTTTACGGATAGGGGTCGAACGAAAAAGTAATACGAAAGTAAGAAGTAAAAAGACACGATTTTTGAAGGTGGAAAACCTTTCTGTAAAAGAAAGGATAAAAAACCACCCCGGCCGTAGCCTTTGAATCCACTATAAACGCCAAGTTCGTAGATTTACAATAAGAGAACATGATGTAGAAAACCAAAGAAAAAATATCATGTTTTGATGGCCGTAGTCGTAGGTTTCCCGGGCGAAAAAAAAAGAATAGCGGCCTACTCCTTAGGTCAAGAATCCAAGCTCCATTAGGTCAAGAGTCCAAGAAAAAACCCCATTTTTTCTTTGTTTAACCATGTTTATATAGATAATTAATCCAGCCCAATTATATCTCACTAGGCCCATCATTAATGGAGTCCAATAAATAATGACTCATTAATCTCTAAATTAGGCACAATGATCCTATAAATAAGCATCCTGATCCAAATACCACGATAAGTTATAAACAATGTAAATCATCAAAATATCTCGATCTGCTTCATTTCTCGACTTGGGAATGACTATATAGAAATATATTTGTCATCGAATAATAAATTTCTCAGGGTGATATCAGAAGTCCCCTGATTTGCTTAGTCGAAATATTCGAGTACGCAAATCATAAATTTACCCTGAGAATATTGTTGCAATAAACTCATAATAATAGTATCGCATTTTGTAACTCAATATACCAGGCATGAGTGATTAAGCATATCTCAAATAAATAAATATTACTGACTGAATACCATCATCTCATGAAACTTCATATATATTTCTAAAATAATGAGT
>RWGZ01001479.1:18959-40445 GCA_009725065.1 Utricularia reniformis
TTAATTTTTTGTATATACAACAAGTATTCGTTATGTTAGACTCTATTTAGTTTGAATACACTTGGTTTTACAAAATTTAGAATGTGATTTGTATGATTATCATTTGGTTCATTTTTCACATAGTTCCACATGTTCTAGGTGTGGTGATTTTGATTTCAATTAAACTTGAATTGATGTTGTTAAACATGAATACATGTTGTTAGAACCAAGAATAACTTGGTTATACCATTATTTATGTGAGTAAATTATAGTTTAAATGCTATGACATTATGTCGTGTTGCTATGACATGCACGATCATTACGTTTTCGAACTTACTTTTTTTATATACAACAAGTATTCGTGATGTTAGGCTTTATTTAGTTTGAATACACTTGGATTACCAAATTTACAATGTGATTTGTATGATTATCATTTGGCTCATTTTTCACATAGTTCTACATATTATGGTGTGATGATTTTAAATTCAACTAAACTTGAATTAATGTTGTTGATACATGAATGCATGTTGTTAGTACCAAGAATAACTTAGTTATACCAATATTTATGAGATTAAACTATAGTTTAAATGCTATTACATGATGTCGTGTTGCTATGACTTGCACGATCATTCCATTTTCGAAGTTACTTTTTTTGTATATACAACAAGTATTCGTGATATTAGACTTTATTTAGTTTGAATATACTTGGTTTTACAAAATTTAGAATGTGTTTTGTATGATTATCATTTGCCTCATTTTTCAAATAGTTCCACATGTTCTAGGTGTGGTATTTTGATTTCAATTAAACTAGAATTGATGTTGTTAAAACATGAATACATGTTATTAGAACCAAGAATATCTCGGTTATACCATTATTTATGTGAGTCAATTATAGTTTAAATGCTATGACATTATGTCGTGTTGCTATTACATGCACGATCATTCCGTTTTCGAACTAAATTTTTTTTTATATACAACAAGTATTCGTGATGTTAGGCTTTATTTAGTTTGAATACACTTGGTTTACCAAATTTACCATGTGATTTGTATGATTATCATTTGGCTCATATTTCACATAGTTCTAGATATTATGGTGTGATGATTTTAAATTCAACTAAACTTGAATTGATGTTGTTAAAACATGAATACATGTTGTTCGAACCATGAATAACTTGGTTATACGATTATTTATGTGATTAAACTATAGTTTAAATGCTATGACTTGAAGTCGTGTTGTTATGACTTGTACGATGATTCCGTTTTCGAACTTACTTTTTTTGTATATATACACAAGTATTCGTGATGTTAGGCTTTATTGAGTTTGAATACAATTGGTTTTACCTAATTTACAATGTGATTTGTATGAATATCATTTGGCTCATTTTTCACATAGTTCTACATATTCTAAGTGTGATGATTTTGATTTCAATTAAACTTGAATTGATGTTGTTAAAAGACAAATACATGTTGTTAGAACCAAGAATTACGTGGTTATACCATGATTTGTGTCATTAAACTATAGTTTAAATGCTATGACATGAAGTCGTGTTGTTATGACTTGCACAATTGTTCCGTTTTCGAACTTACTTTTTTTGTATACACAACAAGTATTCGTGATGTCAGGCTTTATTTAGTTTGAATATACTTTGTTTTACAAAATTTACAATGTTATTTGTATGATTTTCATTTGGCTTATTATTCACAAAGTTGCACATGTTCTATGTGTGGTGATTTTGATTTCAATTAAACATGAATTTATGTTGTTAAAACATGAATTGATGTTGTTTGAACCAAGAATAACTTGGTTATACCGTTATTTATGTGATTAAACTATAGTTTAAATGCTATGACATGAAGTCGTGTTGTTATGACTTGCGCGATCATTCCGTTTTTGAACTTACTTTATAGTATATATAACAAGTATTCGTGATGTTAGGCTTTATTTAGACTGAATACACTAAGTTTAACCAAATTTACAATGTGATTTGTATGAAAATATCATTTGGCTCATTTTTCACATAGTTCCACATGTTATAGGTGTGATGATTTTGATTTCAATTAAATTTGAATTGATGTTGTTAATTCATGAATACATGTTGTTATAACATACAATAAGTTGGTTATACCATGATATATGTGATTAAACTACAGCTTAAATGCTATGACATGAGGTCGTGTTGTTATGACTTGCACGATCATTCCGTTTTTGAACTTACTTTATAGTATATATAACAAGTATTCGTGATGTTAGGCTTTATTTAGACTGAATACACTTGGTTTTACCAAATTTACAATGTGATTTGTATGAATATCATTTGGCTCATTTTTCACATAGTTCTACATATTCTAAGTGTGATGATTTTGATTTCAATTAAATTTGAATTGATGTTGTTAATTCATGAATGCATGATGTTATAACATACAATAAGTTGGTTATACCATGATATATGTGATTAAACTACAGCTTAAATGCTATTTCATGAAGTCGTGTTGCATTGACTTGCATGATCATTCTATATTCGAACTTACTTTTTTTGTATATACACAAGTATTCGTGATGTTAGACTTTACTGAGTTTGAATATATTTGGTTTTACCAAATTTACAATGTGATTTGTATGAATATCATTTGCCTCATTTTCAACTAGTTAAACATAATATAGGTGTGATTATTTTGATTTCAATTAAACTTGAATTGATGTTGTTAACACATCAATACATGTTGTCAGAACCAAGAATAACTTGGTTATACCAAAATTTATGTGATTAAACTATAATTTAAATGCTATAACATGAAGTCGTGTTGCTATGACTTGCACGATCATTCCATTTTCTAACATAATGTTTTTGTATATAAAACATGTATTCGTGATGTTAGGCTTTATTTAGATTGAATTCACTTGGTTTTTCCAATTTTACAATGTGATTTCTATGAATATCATTTGCCTCATTTTCACATTGTTCCACATGTTCTAGGTGTGATGATATTATTTGCAATTAAACTTGGATTAATGTTGTTAAAACATGAATGCATGTTGTTAGAACCATGAATAACTGGGTTATACGATAATTTATGTGATTAAACTATAGTTTAAATGCTATGACATGAAGTCGTGTTGTTATAACTTGCACGATGATTCCGTTTTCGAACTTACTTTTTTTGTTTATACACAAGTATTCGTGATGTTAGGCTTTACTGAGTTTGAATACATTTGGTTTTACCAAATTTACAATGTGATTTGTATGAATATCATTTGGCTCATTTTCACATTGTTCCACATGTTCTAGGTGTGATGATTTTGATTTCAATTAAATTTGAATTGATGTTGTTAAAAGATAAATACATGTTGTTAGAACCAAGAATAACGTGGTTATACCATGATTTGTGTCATTAAACTATAGTTTAAATGCTATGACATGAAGTCGTGTTGTTATGACTTGCACAATTGTTCCGTTTTCGAACTTACTTTTTTTGTATACACAACAAGTATTCGTGATATTAGACTTTATTTAGTTTGAATATACTTTGTTTTACAAAATTGACAATGATATTTGTATGATTATCATTTGGCTCATTTTTCACATAGTTGCACATGTTCGATGTGTGGTGATTTTGATTTCAATTAAGCATGAATTGTTGTTGTTAAAACATGAATTGATGTTGTTATAACCAAGAATAACTTGCTTATACCTTTATTTTTTAGATTAAACTATAGTTTAAATGCTATGACATGAAGTCGTGTTATATTGACTTGCACGATCATTCCGTTTTTTAACTTACTCTATTGTATATACAACAAGTATTCGTGATGTTAGGCATATTTAGTTTGAATACACTAGGTTTTACCAAATTTACAATATGATTTGTATTAAAATATCATTTGGCTCATTTTTCACATAGTTCCACATGTTCTAGGTGTGATGATTTTGATTTCAATTATATTTGAATTGATGGTTTTAATTCATGAATTCATGTTGTTATAACATAGAATAAGTTGGTTATACCATGATACATGTGATTAAACTACGGCTTAAATGCTATGACATGATTTCGTGTTTCAATGACTTGCATGATCATTCTATTTTCGAATTTACTTTGTTTGTATATACAATAAGTATTCGTGATATTAGGCTTTATTTAGTTTGAATACACTTGGTCTAACCAAAATTACAATGTGATTTGCATGAACATCATTTGACTCATTTTTCACATAGTTAAACATATTCTAGGTGTGATTATTTTGATTTCTATTAAAAATCGAATTGATGTTGTTAAAACATCAATACATGTTGTCAGAACCAATAATAACTTGGTTATACCAAGATTGATGTGATTAAACTATAGTTTAAATGCTATGACATGAGGTCGTGTTGTTATGACTTGCACAATTGTTCCGTTTTCGAACTTACTTTTTTTGTATATACAACATGTATTCGTGATGTTAGGCTTTATTTAGTTTGAATTCACTTTGTTTTTACAAATTTACAATGATCTTTGTATGATTATTATTTGGCTCATTTTTCACATAGTTGCACATGTTCTATGTGTGGTGATTTTGATTTCAGTTTAGCATGAATTGTTGTTGTTAAAACATGAATAAATGTTGTTAGAACCAAGAATATCTTGGTTATACCTTTATTTATCTGATTAAACTATAGTTTAAATGCTATGACATGAAGTCGTGTTGTTTTGACTTGCACTTTCATTCCGTTTTTGAACTTACTATATTGTATATACAACAAGTATTCGTGATGTTAGGCATATTTAGTTTGAATACACTAGGTTTTACCAAATTTACAATGTGATTTGTATGAAAATATCATTTGGATCATTTTTCACATAGTTCCACATGTTCTAGGTGTGATGATTTTGATTTCAATTATATTTGAATTGATGGGTTTTATTCATGAATTCATGTTGTTATAACATAGAATAAGTTGGTTATACCATGATACATGTGATTAAACTACATCTTAAATGCTATGACATGATGTCGTGTTTCAATGACTTGCATGATCATTCTATTTTCGAACTTACTTTGTTTGTATATACAATAAGTATTCGTGATATTAGGCTTTATTTAGTTTGAATACACTTGGTCTTACCAAAATTACAATGTGATTTGTATGTATATCATTTGGCTCATTTTTCACATAGTTAAACATATTCTAGGTGTGATTATTTTGATTTCTATTAAAAATTGAATTGATGTTGTTAAAACATCAATACATGTTGTCAGAACCAAGAATAACTTGGTTATACCAAGATACATGTGATTAAACTACATGTTAAATGCTATGACATGATGTCGTGTTTCAATGACTTGCATGATCATTCTATTTTCGAACTTACTTTGTTTTGTATATACAATAAGTATTCGTGATATTAGGTTTCATTTAGTTTGAATACACTTGGTCTTACCAAAATTACAATGTGATTTGTATGTATATCATTTGGCTCATTTTTCACATAGTTCCACATATTCTAGGTGTGATGATTTTGATTTCAATTATATTTGAATTGATGGGTTTTATTCATGAATTCATGTTGTTATAACATAGAATAAGTTGGTTATACCATGATACATGTGATTAAACTACATGTTAAATGCTATGACATGATGTCGTGTTTCAATGACTTGCATGATCATTCTATTTTCGAACTTACTTTGTTTGTATATACAATAAGTATTCGTGATATTAGGCTTTATTTAGTTTGAATACACTTGGTCTTACCAAAATTACAATGTGATTTGTATGTATATCATTTGACTAATTTTTCACATAGTTAAACATATTCTAGGTGTGATTATTTTGATTTCTATTAAAAATAGAATTGATGTTGTTAAAACATCAATACATGTTGTCAGAACCAAGAATAACTTGGTTATACCAAGATTGATGTGATTAAACTATAGCTTAAATACTATGACATGAGGTCGTGTTGTTATGACTTGCAGAATTGTTCCGTTTTCGAACTTACTTTTTTTGTATATACAACGTGTATTCGTGATGTTAGGCTTTATTTAGTTTGAATACACTTTGTTTTTACAAATTTACAATGTTATTTGTATGATTATCATTTGGCTCATTTTTCACATAGTTGCACATGTTCTATGTGTGGTGATTTTGATTTCAATTTAGCATGAATTGTTGTTGTTAAAACATGAATTGATGTTGTTATAACCAAGAATAACTTGCTTATACCTTTATTTTTTAGATTAAACTATAGTTTAAATGCTATGACATGAAGTCGTGTTATATTGACTTGCACGATCATTCCGTTTTCGAACTTACTTTATTTTATATACAACAAGTATTCGTGATGTTAGGCTTTATTTAGTTTGAATACACTTTGTTTTTACAAATTTACAATGTTATTTGTATGATTATCATTTGGCTCATTTTTCACATAGTTGCACATGTTCGATGTGTGGTGATTTTGATTTCAATTAAGCATGAATTGTTGTTGTTAAAACATGAATTGATGTTGTTATAACCAAGAATAACTTGCTTATACCTTTATTTTTTAGATTAAACTATAGTTTAAATGCTATGACATGATGTCGTGTTTCAATGACTTGCATGATCATTCTATTTTCGAACTTACTTTGTTTGTATATACAATAAGTATTCGTGATATTAGGCTTCATTTAGTTTGAATACACTTGGTCTTACAAAATTACAATGTGATTTGTATGAATATCATTTGGCTCATTTTTCACATAGTTAAACATATTCTAGGTGTGATTATTTTGATTTCTATTAAAAATTGAATTGATGTTGTTAAAACATCAATACATGTTGTCAGAACCAAGAATAACTTGGTTATACCAAGATTGATGTGATTAAACTATAGTTTAAATGCTATGACATGAGGTCGTGTTGTTATGACTTGCACAATTGTTCCGTTTTCGAACTTACTTTTTTTGTATATACAACAAGTATTCGTGATGTTAGGCTTTATTTAGTTTGAATACACTTTGTTTTAACAAATTTACAAAGTTATTTGTATGATTATCATTTGGCTCATTTTTCACATAGTTGCACATGTTCGATGTGTGGTGATTTTGATTTCAATTAAGCATGAATTGTTGTTGTTAAAACATGAATTGATGTTGTTATAACCAAGAATAACTTGGTTATACCTTTATTTTTGTGATTAAACTATAGTTTAAATGCTATGACATGAAGTCGTGTTATATTGACTTGCACGATCATTCCGTTTTTTAACTTACTTTATTGTATATACAACAAGTATTCGTGATGTTAGGCATATTTAGTTTGAATACACTAGGTTTTACAAATTTACAATATCTTTGTATGATTATCATTTGGCTCATCTTTCACATAGTTGCACATGTTCTATGTATGGTGATTTTGATTTCAGTTTAGCATGAATTGTTGTTGTTAAAACATGAATTGATGTTGTTATAACCAAGAATAACTTGGTTATACCTTTATTTTTGTGATTAAACTATAGTTTAAATGCTATGACATGAAGTCGTGTTATATTGACTTGCACGATCATTCCGTTTTTTAACTTACTTTATTGTATATACAACAAGTATTCGTGATGTTAGGCATATTTAGTTTGAATACACTAGGTTTTACCAAATTTACAATATGATTTGTATGAAAATATCATTTGGCTCATTTTTCACATAGTTCCACATGTTCTAGGTGTGATGATTTTGATTTCAATTATATTTGAATTGATGGTTTTAATTCATGAATTCATGTTGTTATAACATAGAATAAGTTTGGTATACCATGATACATGTGATTAAACTACAGCTTAAATGCTATGACATGATGTCGTGTTTCAATGACTTGCATGATCATTCTATTTTCGAACTCACTTTGTTTGTATATACAATAAATATTAGTGATATTAGGCTTTATTTAGTTTGAATACACTTGGTCTTACCAAAATTACAATGTGATTTGTATGAATATTATTTGGCTCATTTTTCACATAGTTAAACATATTCTAGGTGTGATTATTTTGATTTCTATTAAAAATTGAATTGATGTTGTTAAAACATCAATACATGTTGTCAGAACCAAGAATAACTAGGTTATACCAAGATTGATGTGATTAAACTATAGTTTAAATTCTATGACATGAGGTCGTGTTGTTATGACTTGCACAATTGTTAGGTTTTCGAACTTACTTTCTTTGTATATACAACAAGTATTCGTGATGTTAGGCTTTATTTAGTTTGAATACACTTTGTTTTAACAAATTTACCATGTTATTTGTATGATTATCATTTGGCTCATTTTTCACATAGTTGCACATGTTCTATGTGTGGTGATTTTGATTTCAATTAAGCATGAATTTTTGTTGTTAAAACATGAATTGATGTTGTTATAACCAAGAATAACTTGGTTATACCTTTATTTTTGTGATTAAACTATAGTTTAAATGCTATGAAATGAAGTCGTGTTATATTGACTTGCACTATCATTCCGTTTTTGAACTTACTTTATTGTATATACAACAAGTATTCGTGATGTTAGGCATATTTAGTTTGAATACACTAAGTTTTACCAAATTTACAATATGATTTGTATGAAAATATCATTTGGCTCATTTTTCACATAGTTGCACATGTTGTAGGTGTGATGATTTTGATTTCAATTATATTTGAATTGATGGTTTTAATTCATGAATTCATGTTATTATAACATAGAATAAGTTGGTTATACCATGATACATGTGATTAAACTACAGCTTAAATGCTATGACATGATGTCGTGTTTCAATGACTTGTATGATCATTCTATTTTCGAACTTGCTTTGTTTGTATATACAATAAGTATTCGTGATATTAGGCTTTATTTAGTTTGAATACAGTTGGTCTAACCAAAATTACAATGTGATTTGTATAAATATCATTTGGCTCATTTTTCACATTGTTAAACATATTCTAGGTGTGATTATTTTGATTTCTATTAAAAATTGAATTGATGTTGTTAAAACATCAATACATGTTGTCAGAACCAAGAATAACTTGGTTATACCAAGATTGATGTGATTAAACTATAGTTTAAATGCTATGACATGAGGTCGTGTTGTTATGACTAGCACAATTGTTCCGTTTTTGAACTTACTTTTTTTGTATATACAACATGTATTCGTGATATTAGGCTTTATTTAGTTTGAATACACTTTGTTTTTACAAATTTACAATTATCTTTGTATGATTATCATTTGGCTCATTTTTCACATAGTTGCACATGTTCTATGTGTGGTGATTTTGATTTCAATTTAGCATGAATTGTTGTTGTTAAAACATGAATTGATGTTGTTAGAACCAAGAATATCTTGGTTATACCTTTATTTATGTGATTAAACTATAGTTTAAATGCTATGACATGAAGTCGTGTTGTTTTGACTTGCACGATCATTCCGTTTTTGAACTTCCTATATTGTATATACAACAAGTATTCGTGATGTTAGGCATATTTAGTTTGAATACACTAGGTTTTACCAAATTTACAATGTGATTTGTATGAAAATATCATTTGGCTCATTTTTCACATAGTTCCACATGTTCTAGGTGTGATGATTTTGATTTCAATTATATTTGAATTGATGTTGTTAATTCATGTATACATGTTGTTATAACATACAATAAGTTGGTTATACCATGATATATGTAATTAAACTACAGCTTAAATGCTATGACATGAAGTCGTGTTGCAATGACTTGCATGATCATTCTATTTTCGAACTTACTTTTTTTGTATATACAACAAGTATTCGTGATGTTAGGCATATTTAGTTTGAATACACTAGGTTTTACCAAATTTACAATGTGATTTGTATGAAAATATCATTTGGCTCATTTTTCACATAGTTCCACATGTTCTAGGTGTGATGATTTTGATTTCAATTATATTTGAATTGATGGTTTTAATTCATGAATTCATGTTGTTATTACATACAATAAGTTGGTTATACCATGATATATGTAATTAAACTACAGCTTAAATGCTATGACATGAAGTCGTGTTGCAATGACTTGCATGATCATTCTATTTTCGAACTTACTTTTTTTGTATATACATCAAGTATTCGTGATGTTAGGCTTTATATAGTTTGAATACACTTGGTCTTAACAAAATTGCAATGTGATTTGTATGAATATCAGTTGGCTCCTTTTTCACATAGTTAAGCATATTCTAGGTATGATTATTTTGATTTCAATTAAACTTGAATTGATGCTGTTAAAAGATAAATTCATGTTGTTAGAACCAAGAATAACGTGGTTATACCATGATTTGTGTCATTAAACTATAGTTTAAATGCTATGACATGAGGTCGTGTTGTTTTGACTTGCCGATCATTCCGTTTTTGAACTTACTTTATTGTATATACAACAAGAATTCTTGATGTTAGACATATTTAGTTTGAATACACTAGGTTTTACCAAATTTACAATGTGATTTGTATGAAAATATCATCTGGCTTATTTTTCACATAGTTCCACATGTTTTAGGTGTGATGATTTTGATTTCAATTTAATTTGAATTGATGTTGTTAATTCATGTATACATGTTGTATTAACATACAATAAGTTGGTTATATCATAATACATGTGATTAAACTACAGCTTAAATGCTATGACATGATGTCGTGTTTCAATGACTTGCATGATCATTCTATTTTCGAACTTACTTTTTTTGTATATACAACAAGTATTCGTGATGTTAGGCTTTATTAAGTTTGAATACACTTGGTTTTACCAAAATTACAATGTAATTTTTATGAATATCATTTGGCTCATTTTTCACATAGTTCTACATATTCTAGGTGTGATGATTTTGATTTCAATTAAACTTGAATTGATGTTGTTAAAAGATAAATACATGTTGTTAGAACCAAGAATAAAGTGGTTATACCATGATTTGTGTCATTAAACTATAGTTTAAATGCTATGATATGAGGTCGTGTTGTTATGACTTGCACAATTGTTCCGTTTTCGAACTTACTTTTTTTATATATACAACAAGTATTCGTGATGTTAGGCTTTATTAAGTTTGAATACACTTGGTTTTACCAAAATTACAATGTAATTTTTATGAATATCATTTGGCTCATTTTTCACATAGTTCTACATATTCTAGGTGTGATGATTTTGATTTCAATTAAACTTGAATTGATGTTGTTAAAAGATAAATACATGTTGTTAGAACCAAGAATAACGTGGTTATACCATGATTTGTATCATTAAACTATAGTTTAAAAGAGATCAAAAGAGGCCAGGTGGGAAGAACTTGAACAAAAGTAAACTTGAATTGATGTTGTTAAAAGATAAATACATGTTGTTAGAACCAAGAATAACGTGGTTATACCATGATTTGTATCATTAAACTATAGTTTAAATGTTATGACATGAGGTCGTGTTGTTATGACTTGCACAATTGTTCCGTTTTCGAACTTACTTTTTTTGTATATACAACAAGTATTCGTGATGTTAGACTTTATTTAGTTTGAATATTTATTTAGTTTGAATACACTTTGTTTTAACAAATTTACAATGTTATTTGTATGATTATCATTTGGCTCATTTTTCACATAGTTGCACATGTTCGATGTGTGGTGATTTTGATTTCAATTAAGCATGAATTGTTGTTGTTAAAACTTGAATTGATGTTGTTATAACCAAGATTAACTTGGTTATACCTTTATTTTTGTAATTAAACTATAGTTTAAATGCTATGACATGAAGTCGTGTTATATTGACTTGCACGATCATTTCGTTTTTGAACTTACTTTATTGTATATACAACAAGTATTCGTGATGTTAGGCATATTTAGTTTGAATACACTAAGTTTTACCTAATTTACAATATGATTTGTATGAAAATATCATTTGGCTCATTTTTCACATAGTTGCACATGTTGTAGGTGTGATGATTTTGATTTCAATTATATTTGAATTGATGGTTTTAATTCATGAATTCATGTTGTTTTAACATAGAATAAGTTGGTTATACCATGATACATGTGATTAAACTACAGCTTAAATGCTATGACATGATGTCGTGTTTCAATGACTTGCATAATCATTCTATTTTCGAACTTACTTTGTTTGTATATACAATAAGTATACGTGATACTAGGCTTTATTTAGTTTGAATACACTTGGTCTTACCAAAATTACAATGTGATTTGTATGAATATCATTTGGCTCATTTTTCACATAGTTAAACATATTCTAGGTGTGATTATTTTGATTTCTATTATAAATTGAATTGATGTTGTTAAAAAATCAATACATGTTGTCAGAACCAAGAATAACTTGGTTTTACCAAGATTGATGTAATTAAACTATAGTTTAAATGCTATGACATGAGGTCGTGTTGTTATGACTTGCACAATAGTTCCGTTTTCGAACTTACTTTCTTTGTATATACAACAAGTATTCGTGATGTTAGGCTTTATTTAGTTTGAATACACTTTGTTTTAACAAATTTACAATGTTATTTGTATTATTATCATTTGGCTCATTTTTCACATAGTTGCACATGTTCGATGTGTGGTGATTTTGATTTCAATTAAGCATGAATTGTTGTTGTTAAAAGATGAATTGATGTTGTTATAACCAAGAATAACTTGGTTATACCTTTATTTTTGTAATTAAACTATAGTTTAAATGCTATGACATGATGTCGTGTTATATGACTTGCACAATAATTCCGTTTTCGAACTTACTTTATTGTATATACAACAAGTATTCGTGATGTTAGGCTTTATTTAGTTTGAATACACTTGGTCTTACCAAAATTACAATGTGATTTGTATGAATATCATTTGGCTCATTTTTCACATAGTTAAACATATTCTAGGTGTGATTATTTTGATTTCTATTAAAAATTGAATTGATGTTGTTAAAAAATCAATACATGTTGTCAGAACCAAGAATAACTTGGTTTTACCAAGATTGATGTAATTAAACTATAGTTTAAATGCTATGACATGAGGTCGTGTTGTTATGACTTGCACAATAGTTCCGTTTTCGAACTTACTTTCTTTGTATATACAACAAGTATTCGTGATGTTAGGCTTTATTTAGTTTGAATACACTTTGTTTTAACAAATTTACAATGTTATTTGTANCTTGTCAAGCGATATATAAAGCCTCGATAAGCTATCTGAAGTGTTTCGGGCCATTTCGGCTCCGGACGAAGCCAGGGGTATTTCCGTCATTTGCCACCGGAAGTGCACCGAATAGGTGCAATAATGTTGTCTGGTTGCAAATTCACTATCTAAAAGCGAAGGATCGATATACGAGGTTCTCGGGAATTTTCTGATCGTATTTCCGACTAACATCTTATTCGGGTTGCTTCCCGAGGTTTCGAGATCTACATGGCATTTATTTTGTCATAATTAGGGATATTTAGTTATTTTGGGCTAAGTGAGGTGAACTATGCTTATGGGCCTAAGAGGGTGAGTTTTGGGCTAAACTTCTCTATAAATAGGAGTCACAAGGCATTGAGAAAGGATTCGGACTCTTATCACGCTTCCCAAGGCAAAATCTGCTCTCCCAGTCGCGACGAAACTCACTATTCGCGACCACCCCCCTTAGCCGCGACGAGTCCCTTAGCCCGCGACGAGTCCCTTAGCCGCGACGAGTCCCTTAGCCGCGACGAGTCCTCCATTCGTCGCAAACAGTGCCTTCTCGCGCCCAGTCCACCTGCCTACACTGTTCACTCGCGTCCAGTGCGACGCAACTGCATATTCGACCGTTTTTCGACCCGTTTTCATCTGTATTATCGTTACCATCTCGTTGTAATTGTATCACTTGATTATTATAGTGAAAACCAAGGTAGAGCTTCGCTCTCCCGAGGACGTAAGCCCACACATTGTGGGCCCAACCTCCTACATCGCTCGTGTCCCCACAACAACATAATTTACGAATTAATCATAAATTGACTGATCAAAAAATAAATACCCAAAACATTTTCAGACTAGATCACGTTCAATGGCTCCTTTCAATACCATAATGCGCAATTCCTTCTGATATTACCCGGAAGTATTCTCTGATATTTATCCTTATCCGGTAGGCTCGTCCGACGTGGTTATTGGTATTTTCGGTATTTTCATATTTCGATCGGGTGGTATTCTCAAGTGGTATTCTCGGTATTCTAGCTCGTCGGGCCCCGTATTAAGTCTCTGTAAGTATTTTGGGATATTCTGTGTTATTTCGACCCCGGACGTGGCCAGGGGTATTTTCGTCATTTGCCACACGGGAGCGCACCGATCAGGTGCAACGAAGTATATGGTTATGTATTCGCTATCTGGAAGCAGTGGATTATTTTACGGGGTCCTCCGGTATTTTCTCATCTACATTCCCGCCTAATTCTGGATCGAGATGCATTTCCGACGTTATCTTGCGGAGCGGTATTCATTCTAATTTAATTGGAGAACATTTAATTATTTTGGGCTAAGTGAAGTGGATTAGGCTTATGGGCTCAAGTGATGGGTTTTGGGCTTAATTTCCCTATAAATAGGACCCCCAAGGCATTGAGAAAGGGGTTGGGTCCTTTTCACATCTCCCAAGGCAAGGCTTTCATTCGAAATCGCGAGATTTCAACACTGCAGCCCCTTTTCGCGAGATTTCGTACCAAATCTCGCGGCCAGCCCCTTCTCGCGCGGAACCGCACCAAACCTCGCGATCAGGCTGAACCTTAGCCAGAGCCGCGACATTACGCACCAAACCTCGCGATCAGGCTGAACCTTAGCCAGAGCCGCGACATTACGCACCAAACCTCGCGACTGACCACTTCTCGCGAGGTTTTGAACCAAATATCGCGACCAGCTTGCCACAGCCCTTTCTCGCGACGTTTCGTAATATTTGGCTTTCCAGAGTATATTTGATCGCCTTTCGATCCGTTTTCACCCATATTATTGTTATCATCTCACTGTAATTGTACTACTTGACTATTATAGTGAAAACCAAGGTAGAGCTTCGCTCTCCCGAGGACGTAAGCCCACACATTGTGGGCCCAACCTCGTATATCGCTCGTGTCCCCACATCAACATAATTTACGAATTAATCATAAATTGACTGATCTAAAAATAAATATCCAAAACATTTTTAGATAAGATCAGACTTGCACAATTGTTCCGTTTTCGAACTTACTTTTTTTGTATATACAACAAGTATTCGTGAAATTAGGCTTCATTTAGTTTGAATACACTTTGTTTTAACAAATTTACAAAGTTATTTGTATGATTATCATTTGGCTCATTTTTCATATAGTTGCACATGTTCTATGTGTGGTGATTTTGATTTCAATTAAGCATGAATTGTTGTTGTTAAAACATGAATTGATGTTGTTAGAACCAAGAATAACTTGGTTATACCTTTATTTTTTATATTAAACTATATTTTAATGCTATGACATGAAGTCGTGTTGTTTTGACTTGCACGATCATTCCGTTTTTGAATTTACTTTATTGTATATACAACAAGTATTCGTGATGTTAGGCATATTTAGTTTGAATACACTTGGTTTTACCAAATTTACAATGTGATTTGTATGAAAATATCATTTGGCTCATTTTTCACATAGTTCCACATGTTCTAGGTGTGATGATTTTGATTTCAATTATATTTGAGTTGATGGTTTTAATTCATGAATTTGTGTTGTTATAATCTAGAATAAGTTGGTTATACCATGATATATGTGATTAAAGTACAGCTTAAATGCTATGACATGAAGTCGGGTTGCAATAACTTGCATGATCATTCTATTTTCGAACTTACTTTTTTAGTATATACAACAAGTATTCGTGATGTTAGGCTTTATTAAATTTGAATACACTTGGTTTTACCAATATTACAATGTAATTTGTATGAATATTGTTATGGTCCCTTTTTAGGGGGTACCAACAGTCATCCGGTTCGTTCAAACAACGAACTCGGTTCTAATTTATAAAAGATATGGAGAACGATTAAAAGTTAAAATCAAAGTAAGAACACATCATATATAGTGGAAACCCCGTAAAATGGGGTGAAAACCACTCGACCAAGAGCCGATTATGCTCTTGGTCTGCTCACTAATGAAAATAAGAGAAGTTTACACAAAGCAGGCTAATGAAAATGACTAAGTATAGAAAGCAGTAAGAATCTGGGCAGCGTAACAGCCTGTTCTTCTGCATCCAAGGGGTCCTGTCTTTTCCTTCGCCCTACCCTGTATTTATAGAGTTGCCGGCGAGTTTAATCCACATCCTGTAACCGCCTCTGACAAGTTTGTTAGAGGTTGTTATCGCAGGATGTAAAACGAGGTTGGTACCGATGCGTGGTCTGCGTGATCGGTTCCGAAGCATGATAAACGTGACAGGCCCGAAGCGTGGAACGCGTGAGCCTGTAACTGTTTTGTAACCGTTCGGACCGAACCGCGGAGCCAGCTGGCAGATAACGCTTATTTTTACTAAGGTTATCTTCGGTCTTCCGTGTTGAACATCGGGCCGGTCTTCTTAAAGGTGTAATTGGGCTGTGAGAATTCGTTTTGATTATTTAAACTGGCCCAACAGTTATCGGGCCTCACTCATTACAGGGTACCCGGTCCTAAAGTTCTCATCACTAGCCCCTCGGGCTTGATTGCCAATCGCAGAGGTGATACAAGGCCGATCACATGATGTTTACACATTCATGAGGACTGGGGACCGTACCTCCAGGTAGTGAGAGTCCAGGGGACCGATCTTTGCCTTAGTGAATCCTCGGGCTTGATTGCCAATCGCAGAGGTGATACAAGGCCGATCACTTGATGTTTACACATTCATGAGGACTGGGGACCGTACCTCCAGGTAGTGAGAGTCCAGGGGACCGATCTTTGCCTTAGTGAATGGGTTAGTTACGTTCAGAATTTGCTAATCGTAGGTTTAAATTATCCTTTTACCCCTGATATCCTTTAAATATTAATATCCCAGCCCGCGCCTCTTCATATTCGAAAGTTTAAGAGGCGTGATGAGTGCGGTCCGTACTGTTACAGTTTGTGACAGTGTTACGTGGCAGCGCACTATTGGTTGAGAGATCAATATTTAAATCGGGATTTAAGGCACTGTTTCTTCTCATCGTCATTTTCGCGAGAAGAAATTTGCAGTTTAAGCTCTGTGCCTTCCATCGCTGTTTTGTCACAAACCGCCTTTCAACCTTTTCTTTCTAAGGTAAACGCTTATGGCTCCTCGTAAAACGTGTTATCCCTCTATGTCTGAGTTAGACATTGAGGAATTTAGGTCTAAGTTTTCAATCCCGGCACATTATTCTATCTGGAAGGGATGGGAAGATGTTCCCTGTTTCCTTCCGGCGGAGATGAATGTGCCGGCGTCCGCAATTCCAATAAGCTACGCCTCTTTAAGGTGCGGGCTTCGTTTTCCGCTGCACCCTTTTGTAGCGGCCGTGCTTAGGGAGATCCACTGCCCCACTTTTGCGTTATTCCCGGGCAGTTATGTCTATATTATAGCGTTTATCTTTTATTGTCACCAACAGCGTCGGGCCCCAACCCTAGAACATTTCTTTAACCTGTTCTTGGTTGGGTCCCGAAAGGGGAAAGGTCTGTTGGGGTGTCGTAAGTTATACTATATAGCGGTGCGCACCAAGGAGTGCGCCATTGTAGATAAGGAGGAGTCCCTCCATGCGTGGGAGGTTTGTTATGTGTGGATGACAGTTCCACAAGAGGATCTGTTGAAAGTATGGCCACGCTTAACGCANTTTTCTAAGGTAACCGCTTATGGCTCCTCATAAAACGCGTTTTCCCTCTATGTCTGAGTTAGACATTGAGGAATTTAGGTCTAGGTTTTCAATCCCGGCACATTACTCTATCTGGAAGGGACGGGAAGATGTTCCCTGTTTCCTTCCGGCGGAGATGAATGTGCCGGCGTCCGCTATTCCAGTAAGCAACGCCTCTTTAAGGTGCGGGCTTCGTTTTCCGCTGCACCCTTTTGTAGCGGCCGTGCTTAGGGAGATCCACTGCCCCACTTTTGCGTTATTCCCGGGCAGTTATGTCTATATTATAGCGTTTATCTTTTATTGTCACCAACAGCGTCGGGCCTCACGAGGAGTGCGCCATTGTAGATAAGGAGGAGTCCCTCCATGCGTGGGAGGTTTGTTATGTGTGGATGACAGTTCCACAAGAAGATTTGTTGAAAGTATGGCCACGCTTAACACACCCACGCATAGGGCAATTGGACCGAAATAGGTTCAACCCCTCTCGCACGGACACCGCAAACACTCTTGCGTTGTTCCCCTCTCCCGAAGCACGCCTTAAGCGAATAGATCTGCTTCGGGAGAGAAGATTAATAGATATAGGTGTTGCGGGTAGGACCGGAGCCCCAGCCCCGAAGGGGGTTTTATCTTCTAGCTCAGATTCAGATCCATCAGAAGGATCGGGTATGAGATAATACTTGTGTTTTACTTAACCCTGATCCTTATGTATTCGTTTTGCAGATTCAACTGAGACGATGCCGAGCGCCCGTTTTAAACGCATGGCAGCTACTTCGGTCCGTCCCGCTGAGGGACAAAGGGAAGCATCGGGCAGCGCCGAGGCAAGTGAATCGGCAACGGGGGGCACGGTGGTCCCTTCGGGGTCAGGGAACCCCCCAGTCCAAACAACCAGCAAGGGCACATTGACCCTTCGCTGCACCGGGCAGTCCTCAAGCGGAGAGGGGCCTGCCTTTCGGGTATTTGGAGTTGTAGAGGAGGTGATAAAGACTCGGATTCGTTCTTTGAGCTTATCCAGCCTTTATCAAATCGGTAATAGTTCCTTTATTAANTTGAATACACTTTGTTTTAACAAATTTACAATGTTATTTGTATGATTATCATTTGGCTCATTTTTCACATAGTTGCACATGTTCGATGTGTGGTGATTTTGATTTCAATTAAGCATGAATTTTTGTTGTTAAAACATGAATTGATGTTGTTATAACCAAGAATAACTTGGTTATACCTTTATTTTTGTGATTAAACTATAATTTAAATGCTATGACATGAAGTCGTGTTATATTGACTTGCACGATCATTCCGTTTTTGAACTTACTTTATTGTATATACAACAAGTATTCGTGATGTTAGGCATATTTAGTTTGAATACACTAGGTTTTACCAAATTTACAATATGATTTGTATGAAAATATCATTTGGTTCATTTTTCACATAGTTGCACATGTTCTCGGTGTGATGATTTTGATTTCAATTTAATTTGAATTGATGTTGTTAATTCAAGTATACATGTTTTTATAACATACAATAAGTTGGTTATACCATAATAAATGTGATTAAACTACAGCGTAAATGCTATGACATGAAGTCGCGTTGCAATGACTTGCATGATCATTTTTTTTTCGAACTTACTTTTTTTGTATATACAACAAGTATTCGTGATGTTAGGCTTTATTAAGTTTGAATACACTTGGTTTTACCAAAATTACAATGTAATTTGTATGAATATCATTTGGCTCATTTTTCACATAGTTCTACATATTCTAGGTGTGATGATTTTGATTTCAATTAAACTTGAATTGATGTTGTTAAAAGATAAATACATGTTGTTAGAACCTAGAATAACGTGGTTATACCATGATTTGTGTCATTAAACTATAGTTTAAATGCTATGACATGAAGTCGTTTTGTTATGACTTGCACAATTGTTCCGTTTTCGAACTTACTTTTTTTGTATATACAACAAGTATTCGTGATGTTAGGCTTTATTAAGTTTGAATACACTTGGTTTTACCAAAATTACAATGTAATTTGTATGAATATCATTTGGCTCATTTTTCACATAGTTCTACATATTCTAGGTGTGATGATTTTGATTTCAAATAAACTTGAATTGATGTTGTTAAAAGATAAATACATGTTGTTAGAACCTAGATTAACGTGGTTATACCATGATTTGTGTCATTAAACTATAGTTTAAATGCTATGACATGAAGTCGTTTTGTTATGACTTGCACAATTGTTCCGTTTTCGAACTTACTTTTTTTGTATATACAACAAGTATTCGTGATGTTAGGCTTTATTTAGTTTGAATACACTTTGTTTTAACAAATTTACAATGTTATTTGTATGATTATCATTTGGCTCATTTTTCACATAGTTGCACATGTTCGATGTGTGGTGATTTTTATTTCAATTAAGCATGAATTGTTGTTGTTAAAACATGAATTGATGTTGCTATAACAAAGAATAACTTGGTTATACCTTTATTTTTGTGATTAAACTATAGTTTAAATGCTATGACATGAAGTCGTGTTATATTGACTTGCACGATCATTCCGTTTTTGAACTTACTTTATTGTATATACAACAAGTATTCGTGATGTTAGGCATATTTAGTTTGAATACACTAGGTTTTACCAAATTTACAATATTATTTGTATGATTATCATTTGGCTCATTTTTCACATAGTTGCACATGTTCGATGTGTGGTGATTTTTATTTCAATTAAGCATGAATTGTTGTTGTTAAAACATGAATTGATGTTGCTATAACAAAGAATAACTTGGTTATACCTTTATTTTTGTGATTAAACTATAGTTTAAATGCTATGACATGAAGTCGTGTTATATGACTTGCACGATCATTCCGTTTTTGAACTTACTTTATTGTATATACAACAAGTATTCGTGATGTTAGGCATATTTAGTTTGAATACACTAGGTTTTACCAAATTTACAATATGATTTGTATGAAAATATCATTTGGCTCATTTTTCACATAGTTCCACATGTTCAAGGTGTGATGATTTTGATTTCAATTATATTTGAATTGATGGTTTTAAATCATGAACTCATGTTGTTATAACATAGAATAAGTTTGTTATACCATTATACATGTGATTAAACTACAGCTTAAATGCTATGACATGATGTCGTGTTTCAATTACTTGCATGATCATTCTATTTTCGAACTTATTTTGTTTGTATATACAATAAATATTCGTGATATTAGGCTTTATTTAGTTTGAATACACTTGGTCTTACCAAAATTACAATGTGATTTGTATGAATATCATTTGGCTCATTTTTCACATAGTTAAACATATTCTAGGTGTGATTATTTTGATTTCTATTAAAAATTGAATTGATGTTGTTAAAACATCAATACATGTTGTCAAAACCAAAAAGAACTTGGTTATACCAAGATTGATGTGATTAAACTATAGTTTAAATGCTATGACATGTGGTCGTGTTGTTATGACATGCACAATTGTTACGTTTTCGAACTTACTTTCTTTGTATATACAACAAGTATTCGTGATGTTAGGCTTTATTTAGTTTGAATACACTTTGTTTTAACAAATTTACAATGTGATTTGTATGAATATCATTTGGCTCATTTTTCACATAGTTAAACATATTCTAGGTGTGATTATTTTGATTTCTATTAAAAATTGAATTGATGTTGTTAAAACATCAATACATGTTGTCAGAACCAAGAATAACTTGGTTATACCAAGATTGATGTGATTAAACTATAG
>RWGZ01001479.1:41154-71929 GCA_009725065.1 Utricularia reniformis
AAATTGACTGATCTAAAAATAAATATCCAAAACATTTTTAGATAAGATCAGTTTGGCGCCGTCCGTGGGGACCGAGATTTTTATCCCATTGAGGGCTTTATTGCTGAGTGTGGATTTCTATTATTATCATGACCACTCGGATTTCTAGTGAAGATATTTTTGATGAAGAATTTGAGGCGGATCCTATTCCTCAAATTCACGATGATTTTAATGTATTACCGGGGGCTCGATCATCAGCCCTGGAAGATCCCCCCGCTCATAATGTGACTATCCGGCCCTCCCGGAGCGGGTTTTCATCCGGGGAGGGACCAAGTTTTTATCCTCAATCACGCGAGTGCCTATCTAAATGTTATGAATTCGCGCGAGTTGGCCGAGTTGCGGTTCGTAATACCGCCCACCTGCCACCACCTGTACGGTCTAGATCTGCAGATCCAATAGAAACTGATGAGGATCTGGAAGAGCGAAGGAGTATTCTAATCGACCAGTTGGAGCAAGTTGAGGCTCAGAGGAGAGCCCGAAGGAATAATGCCACCCCGGAGCCGATTATTAATGTGGCTTCAGAGGATCATGTCGATCGTATCCCGGAAACGAGGGCAAATGCCGCAGCAGTCGAAGAGCAAAGCAACACTTTGCAAAAGATTGGAGAGATGATTGAATCAAAGTTGAAAGAAATGAGCGGGAAACTGGAACAGAGCGAGGCTCGAATGAACCAGTTGGAGGCCAACCTGACTCTTGGCCAGGAAAGGAGACGAGTGTACGGGGAACATACCCGGGACACTCATCAAAACTACAGCTTAAATGCTATGACATGAAGTCGCGTTGCAATGACTTGCATGATCATTCGATTTTCGAACTTACTTTTTTTGTATATACAACAAGTATTCGTGATGTTAGGCTTAATTAAGTTTGAATACACTTGGTTTTACCAAAATTACAATGTAATTTGTATGAATATCATTTGGCTCATTTTTCACATAGTTCTACATATTCTAGGTGTGATGATTTTGATTTCAATTAAACTTGAATTGATGTTGTTAAAAGATAAATACATGTTGTTAGAACCAAGAATAACGTGGTTATACCATGATTTGTGTCATTAAACTATAGTTTAAATGCTATGACATTAGGTCGTGTTGTTATGACTTGCACAATTGTTCCGTTTTCGAACTTACTTTTTTTGTATATACAACAAGTATTCGTGATATTAGGCTTTATTTAGTTTGAATACACTTTGTTTTTACAAATTTACAATGTTCTTTGTATGATTATCATTTGGCTCATTTTTCACATAGTTGCACATGTTCTATGTGTGGTGATTTTGATTTCAATTAAGCATGAATTGTTGTTGTTAAAACATGAATACATGTTGTTAGAACAAAGAATAACGTGGTTATACCATGATTTGTGTCATTAAACTATAGTTTAAATGCTATGACATGAGGTCGTTTTGTTATGACTTGCACAATTGTTCCGTTTTCGAACTTACTTTTTTTGTATATACAACAAGTATTCGTGATGTTAGGCTTTATTTAGTTTGAATACACTTTGTTTTTACAAATTTACAATGTTCTTTGTATGATTATCATTTGGCTCATTTTTCACATAGTTGCACATGTTCTATGTGTGGTGATTTTGATTTCAATTAAGCATGAATTGTTGTTGTTAAAACATGAATTGATGTTGTTAGAACAAAGAATAACTTGGTTATACCTTTATTTATGTGATTAAACTATAGTTTAAATGCTATGACATGAAATCGTGTTGTTTTGACTTGCACGATCATTCCGTTTTTTAACTTACTTTATTGTATATACAACAATGATCTAGTTTAAAAATATTTTGGGTATTTATTTTTAGATCAGTCAATTTATAATTTACTCGAAATTAGATGGTCGGCACTATACGAGCAACGCAGCCGGCACTATACGAGCAACGCAGCCGGCACTGTACGGGCAGTGCACAAAACACTGTACTAGCAGGAACTCGCGAATAGTAACTGCAGGTCCGAGTTCTCAACTTTGAGGGTCAGTTGAAATAAACAAGGCAATGTGTTTAAACATGAAGAGTAACATTTGGATTTTAGGTCGAGTTCTCAACTTTGAGGCGAAATGATGACTTATTGTCTCCTTTAGATACGATCTCATAAAGAGTTAAGTGTCTCCAGCCGAATTCCGAGTATACAATGTAGGGCTCAACTGGATAATAGCTTTGACGGTCCTCGAATATTATGTAAACATACCGATCGAGTTAGGGTCGTTATGTTCCCTCTGTTCCTACTTCCCAAATATATATTATCTAAGAATTAAGATTCTTTCTGAAGTAAGTATCTATCAGTAGGAGAAGGCATTGGAAGATTATCATATTGCATGAATATGTGCCGAGGACATGCCAAAGGTGTTCAAGGGTCCAAAGGTGTTCAAGTCCACAAATTCCGGATTTTCGGCGCTACCAAAATTTTATGTGAGGCTCCATTTTTCGTCTACAATCACATGGTGATGTGACGGTGTAATATTTTTCGGGTCCTGATCTTGTCTAAAAATGTTTTGGATATTTATTTTTAGATCAGTCAATTTATGATTAATTCGTAATTTATATTGTTGTGGGGACACGAGCGATATACGAGGTTGGGCCCACAATGTGTGGGCTTACGTCCTCGGGAGAGCGAAGCTCTACCTTGGTTTTCACTATAATAATCAAGTGATACAATTACAATGAGATGATAGCGATAATACGGGTGAAAACGGATCGAAAAATGATCAAAACTGCAGTTGCGTCGCACTGGGCGCGAGTGAACAGTGCAGGCAGGTGGACTGGGCGCGAGACGGGTACTGTTCGCGACGAGTGGAGGACTCGTCGCGGCTNGTATTGTTATGACTTGCACAATTGTTCCGTTTTCGAACTTACTTTTTTTGTATATACAACAAGTATTCGTGATGTTAGGCTTTATTTAGTTTGAATACACTTGATCTTACCAAATTTACAATGTGATTTGTATGAATATCATTTGGCTCATTTTTCACATAGTTCCACATGTTCTAGGTGTGATGATTTTGATTTCAACTAAATTTGAATTGATGTTGTTAATTCATGAATTGATGTTGTTTGAACCAAGAATAACTTGGTTATACCGTTATTTATGTGATTAAACTATAGTTTAAATGGTATGAAATGAAGTCGTGTTGTTATGACTTGCACGATCATTCCGTTTTTTAACTTACTTTATCCTATATACAACAAGTCTTCGTGATGTTAGGCTTTATTTAGTTTGAATACACTAGGTTTAACCAAATTTACAATGTGATTTGTATGAAAATATCATTTGGCTCATTTTTCACATAGTTGCACATGTTCTATGTGTGGTGATTTTGATTTCAATTAGACATGAATTGATGTTGTTAAATCATGAATTGATGTTGTTTGTAACATACAATAAGTTGGTTAAACCATGATATATGTGATTAAACTACAGCTTAAATGCTATGACATGAAGTCGTGTTGCATTGACTTGCATTCTCATTCTATGTTCAAACTTACTTTTTTTGTATATAGAACAAGTATTCGTGATGTTAGGCTTTATTTAGTTTGAATACACTTGGTCTTACCAAAATTACAATGTGATTTGTATGAATATCATTTGACTCATTTTTGACATAGTTAAACATAATCTAGGTGTGATTATTTTGATTTCAATTATACTTGAATTGATGTTGTTAACACATCAATACATGTTGTTAGAACCAAGAATAGCTTGGTTATACCAAGATTTATGTGATTAAACTATAGTTTAAATGCTATAACATGAAGTCGTTTTGCTATGACTTGCACGATCATTCCGTTTTCTAACTTAATGTTTTTGCATATAAAACAAGTATTCGTGATGTTAGGCTTTATTTATATTGAATTCACATGGTTTTTCCAATTTTACAATGTGATTTCTATGAATATCATTTGCCTCATTTTCACATTGTTCCACATGTTCTAGGTGTGACGATATTATTTGCAATTAAACTTGGATTAATGTTGTTAAAACATGAATGCATGTTGTTAGAACCATGAATAACTTGGTTATACGATAATTTATGTGATTAAACTATAGTTTAAATGCTATGACATGAAGTCGTGTTGCTATACCTTGCACGATAATTTCGTTTTCGAACTTACTTTTTTTGTTTATACACAAGTATTCGTGATGTTAGGCTTTACTGAGTTTGAATAAATTTGGTTTTACCAAATTTACAATGTGATTTGTATGAATATCATTTGGCTCATTTTTCACATAGTTCTACATATTCTAGGTGTGATGATTTTGATTTCAATTAAACTTGAATTGATGTTGTTAAAAGATAAATACATGTTGTTAGAACCAAGAATAACGTGGTTATACCATGATTTGTGTCATTAAACTATAGTTTAAATGCTATGACATGAGGTCGTGTTGTTATGACTTGCACAATTGTTCCGTTTTCGAACTTACTTTTTTTGTATATACAACAAGTATTCGTGATGTTAGGCTTTATTTAGTTTGAATACACTTGATCTTACCAAATTTACAATGTGATTTGTATGAATATCATTTGGCTCATTTTTCACATAGTTCCACATGTTCTAGGTGTGATGATTTTGATTTCAACTAAATTTGAATTGATGTTGTTAATTCATGAATTGATGTTGTTTGAACCAAGAATAACTTGGTTATACCGTTATTTATGTGATTAAACTATAGTTTAAATGGTATGAAATGAAGTCGTGTTGTTATGACTTGCACGATCATTCCGTTTTTTAACTTACTTTATCCTATATACAACAAGTCTTCGTGATGTTAGGCTTTATTTAGTTTGAATACACTAGGTTTAACCAAATTTACAATGTGATTTGTATGAAAATATCATTTGGCTCATTTTTCACATAGTTGCACATGTTCTATGTGTGGTGATTTTGATTTCAATTAGACATGAATTGATGTTGTTAAATCATGAATTGATGTTGTTTGTAACATACAATAAGTTGGTTAAACCATGATATATGTGATTAAACTACAGCTTAAATGCTATGACATGAAGTCGTGTTGCATTGACTTGCATTCTCATTCTATGTTCAAACTTACTTTTTTTGTATATAGAACAAGTATTCGTGATGTTAGGCTTTATTTAGTTTGAATACACTTGGTCTTACCAAAATTACAATGTGATTTGTATGAATATCATTTGACTCATTTTTGACATAGTTAAACATAATCTAGGTGTGATTATTTTGATTTCAATTATACTTGAATTGATGTTGTTAACACATCAATACATGTTGTTAGAACCAAGAATAGCTTGGTTATACCAAGATTTATGTGATTAAACTATAGTTTAAATGCTATAACATGAAGTCGTTTTGCTATGACTTGCACGATCATTCCGTTTTCTAACTTAATGTTTTTGCATATAAAACAAGTATTCGTGATGTTAGGCTTTATTTATATTGAATTCACATGGTTTTTCCAATTTTACAATGTGATTTCTATGAATATCATTTGCCTCATTTTCACATTGTTCCACATGTTCTAGGTGTGACGATATTATTTGCAATTAAACTTGGATTAATGTTGTTAAAACATGAATGCATGTTGTTAGAACCATGAATAACTTGGTTATACGATAATTTATGTGATTAAACTATAGTTTAAATGCTATGACATGAAGTCGTGTTGCTATACCTTGCACGATAATTTCGTTTTCGAACTTACTTTTTTTGTTTATACACAAGTATTCGTGATGTTAGGCTTTACTGAGTTTGAATAAATTTGGTTTTACCAAATTTACAATGTGATTTGTATGAATATCATTTGGCTCATTTTTCACATAGTTCTACATATTCTAGGTGTGATGATTTTGATTTAAATTAAATTTGAATTGATGTTGTTAAAAGATAAATACATGTTGTTAGAACCAAGAATAACGTGGTTATACCATGATTTGTGTCATTAAACTATAGTTTAAATGCAATGACATGAGGTCGTNCAATTTTACAATGTGATTTCTATGAATATCATTTGCCTCATTTTCACATTGTTCCACATGTTCTAGGTGTGATGATATTATTTGCAATTAAACTTGGATTAATGTTGTTAAAACATCAATACATGTTGTTAGAACCATGAATTACTCGGTTATACGATAATTTATCTGATTAAACTATAGTTTAAATTCTATGACATGAAGTCGTGTTGCTATAACTTGCACGATGATTCCGTTTTCGAACTTACTGTTTTTGTTTATACACAAGTATTCGTGGTGTTAGGCTTTACTGAGTTTGAATACATTTGGTTTTACCAAATTTACAATGTGATTTGTATAAATATCATTTGGCTCATTTTTCACATAGTTCTACATATTCTAGGTGTGATGATTTTGATTTCAATTAAATTTGAATTAATGTTGTTAAAAGATAAATACATGTTGTTAGAACCAAGAATAACGTGGTTATACCATGATTTGTGTCATTAAACTATAGTTTAAATGCTATGACATGAAGTCGTGTTGTTATGACTTGCACAATTGTTCCGTTTTCGAACTTAAATTTTTTGTATATACAACAAGTATTCGTGATATTAGACTTTATTTAGTTTGAATACACTTTGTTTTACAAAATTGACAATGTGATTTGTATGATTTTCATTTGGCTCATTTTTCACAAAGTTGCACATGTTCTATGCGTGGTGATTTTGATTTCAATTAAATATGAATTTATGTTGTTAAAACATGAATTGATGTTGTTTGAACCAAGAATAACTTGGTTATACCGTTATTTATGTGATTAAACTATAGTTTAAATGCTATGACATGAGGTCGTGTTGTTATGACTTGCACGATCATTCCGTTTTTGAACTTACTTTATAGTATATATAACAAGTATTCGTGATGTTAGGCTTTATTTAGACTGAATACACTAGGTTTAACCAAATTTACAATGTGATTTGTATGAAAATATCATTTGGCTCATTTTTCACATAGTTCCACATGTTCTAGGTGTGATGCATTTGATTTCAATTAAATTTTAATTGATGTTGTTAATTCATGAATACATGTTGTTAGAACCATACAATAAGTTGGTTATACCGTTATTTATGTGATTAAACTATAGTTTAAATGCTATGACATGAGGTCGTGTTGTTATGACTTGCACGATCATTCCGTTTTTGAACTTACTTTATAGTATATATAACAAGTATTCGTGATGTTAGGCTTTATTTAGACTGAATACACTAGGTTTAACCAAATTTACAATGTGATTTGTATGAAAATATCATTTGGCTCATTTTTCACATAGTTCCACATGTTCTAGGTGTGATGATTTTGATTTCAATTAAACTTGAATTGATGTTGTTAAAACATGAAAACATGTTGTTAGAACAAAGAATAACTTGGTTATACCATGATTTATGTGATTAAACTATAGTTTAAATGCTTTTGGCATGAAGTCACAATGTTATGACTTGTACGATCATTCCGTATTCGAACTTACTTTTTTTGTATATACAACATGTATTCGTGATGTTAGCGTTTATTTAGTTTGAATACACTTGGTTTTACCAAATTTACAATGTCATTTGTATGAATATGATTTGGCTCATTTTTCACATAGTTCCACATGTTCTAGGTGTGATGATTTTGATTTCAATTAAACTTGAATTGATGTTGTGCAAACATGAAAACATGTTGTTAGAACAAAGAATAACTTGGTTATACCATGATTTATGTGATTGAACTATATAGTTTAAATGCTTTTGGCATAAAGTCACGTTGTTATGACTTGCACGATCATTCCGTTTTCGAACTTAATTAATTTGTATATACAACATGTATTCGTGATGTTAGCGTTTGTTTAGTTTGTATGCACTTGGTATTACCAAATTTACAATGTCATTTGTTTGAATATGATTTGTCTCATTTTTTACATAGTTCCACATGTTCTAGGTGTGATGATTTTGATTTCAATTAAACTTTAATTGATGTTGTAAAACATAAAACATGTTGTTAGAACAAAGAATAACTTGGTTATACCATGATTTATGTGATTGAACTATAGTTTAAATGCTTTTGGCATGAAGTCACGTTGTTATGACTTGCACGATCATTCCGTTTTCGAACTTACTTTTTTTGTATATACAACATGTATTCGTGATGTTAGCGTTTATTTAGTTTGAATACACTTGGTTTTACCAAATTTACAATGTCATTTGAATGAATATGATTTGGCTCATTTTTCACGTAGTTCCACATGTTCTAGGTGTGATGATTTTGATTTCAATTAAACATGTATTGATGTTGTTAAAACATCAAAACATGTTGTTAGAACAAAGAAAAACTTGGTTATACTATGATTTATGTGATTGAACTATAGTTTAAATGCTTTTGGCATGATGTCACGTTTTTATTACATGTACGATCATTCCGTATTCGAACTTACTTTTTCTGTATATACAACATGTATTCGTGATGTTAGCGTTTGTTTAGTTTGAATACACTTGGTTTTACCAAATTTACAATGTCATATGTATGAAAATATCATTTGGCTCATTTTTCACATAGTTGCACATGTTCTATGTGTGGTGATTTTGATTTCAATTAAACATGAATTGATGTTGTTAAAACATGAATTGATGTTGTTTGAACCAAGAATAACTTGGTTATACCGTTATTTATGTGATTAAACTATAGTTTAAATGCTATGACATGAAGTCGTGCTGTTATGACTTGGACGATCATTCCGTTTTTGAACTTACTTTATAGTATATACAACAAGTATTCGTGATGTTATGCTTTATTTAGAATGAATACACTAGGTTTAACCAAATTTACAATGTGATTTGTATGAATATCATTTGGCTCATTTTTCACATAGTTCCACATGTTCTAGGTGTGATGATTTTGATTTCAATTAAATTTGAATTGATGTTGTTAATTCAGGAATACATGTTGTTATAACATACAATAAGTTGGTTATACCATGATATATGTGATTAAACTATAGTTTAAATGCTATGACATGAAGTCGTGCTGTTATGACTTGCACGATCATTCCGTTTTTGAACTTACTTTATAGTATATACAACAAGTTTTCGTGATGTTAGGCTTTATTTAGATTGAATACACTAGGTTTAACAAATTTACAATGTGATTTGTATGAAAATATCATTTGGCTCATTTTTCACATAGTTCCACATGTTTTAGGTGTGATGATTTTGATTTCAATTAAATTTGAATTGATGTTGTTAATCCATGAATACATGTTGTTATAACATACAATAAGTTGGTTATACCATGATATATGTGATTAAACTACAGCTTAAATGCTATGACATGAAGTCGTGTTGCAATGACTTGCATGATCATTCTATTTTCGAACTTACTCTTTTTGTATATACAACAAGTATTCGTGATGTTAGGCTATATTTAGTTTGAATACACTTGGTCTTACCAAAATTACAATGTGATTTGTATGAATATCAATTGGTTCATTTTTCACATAGTTAAACATAGTCTAGGTGTGATTATTTTGATTTCAATTATCTTGAATTGATGTTGTTAAAACATCAATACATGTTGTCAGAACCAAGAATAACTTGGTTATACCAACATTTATGTGATTAAACTATAGTTTAAATGCTATGACATGAAGTCGTGTTGCTATGACTTGCACGATCATTCCGTTTTCTAACAAAATGTTTTTGTATATAAAACAAGTATTCGTGATGTTAGGCTTTATTTAGATTGAATTCACTTTGTTTTTCCAATTTTACATTGTGATTTCTATGAATATCATTTGCCTCATTTTCACATTGTTCCACATGTTCTAGGTGTGATGATATTATTTGCAATTAAACTTGGATTAATGTTGTTAAAACAGGAATGCATGTTGTTAGAACCATGAATAACTTGGTTATACGATTATTTATGTGATTAAACTATAGTTTAAATGCTATGACATGAAGTCGTGTTGCTATGACTTGCACGATGATTCCGTTTTCGAACTTACTTTTTTTTGTTTATACACAAGTATTCGTGATGTTAGGCTATATTGAGTTTGAATACAATTGGTTTTACCAAATTTAACATGTGATTTGTATGAATATCATTTGGCTCATTTTTCACATAGTTCTACATATTCTTGGTGTGATGATTTTGATTTCAATTAAACTTGAATTGATGTTGTTAATAGATATTTACATGTTGTTAGGACCAAGAATAACGTGGTTATACCATGATTTGTGTCATTAAACTATAGTTTAAATGCTATGACATGAGATCGTGTTGTTATGAGTTGCACAATTGTTCCGTTTTCGAACTTACTTTTTTTGTATATACAACAAGTATTCGTGATGTTAGGCGTTATCTAGTTTTAATACACTTTGTTTTACCAAATTTACAATGTGATTTGTATGATTATCATTTGGCTCATTTTTCACATAGTTGCACATGTTCTATGTGTGGTGATATTGATTTCAATTAAACATGAATTGATGTTGTTTGAACTAAGAATAACTTGGTTATACCGTTATTTATGTGATTAAACTATAGTTTAAATGCTATGACATGAAGTCGTGTTGTTATGACTTCCACGATCATTCCGTTTTTGAACTTACTTTATAGTATATACACCAAGTATTCGTGATGTTAGGCTTTATTTAGATTGAATACACTAGGTTTAACCATATTTACAATGTGATTTGTATGAAAATATCATTTGGCTCATTTTTCACATAGTTCCACATGTTCTAGGTGTGATGATTTTGATTTCAATTAAATTTGAATTGATGTTGTTAATTCATGAATACATGTTGTTATAACATACAATAAGTTGGTTATACCATGATATATGTGATTAAACTACAGCTTAAATGCTATGACATGAAGTCGTGTTGCAATGACTTGCATGATCATTCTATTTTTGAACTTACTTTTATAGTATATACAACAAGTATTCGTGATGTTAGGCTTTATTTAGAATGAATACACTTGGTTTTACCAAATTTACAATGTGATTTGTATGAAATATCATTTGGCTCATTTTTCACATAGTTCCACATGTTCTAGGTGTGATGATTTTGATTTCAATTAAATTTGAATTGATGTTGTTAATTCATGAATACATGTTGTTATAACATACAATAAGTTGGTTATACCATGATATATGTGATTAAACTACAGCTTAAATGCTATGACATGATGTCGTGTTGCAATGACTTGCATGATCATTCTATTTTTGAACTTACTTTTTTTGTATATACAACAAGTATTCGTGATGTTAGGCTTTATTTAGTTTGAATACACTTTGTCTTACCAAAATTACAATGTGATTTGTATGAATATCATTTGGCTCATTTTTCACATAGTTAAACATATTCTAGGTCTGATTATTTTGTTTTCAATTAAACTTGAATTGATGTTGTTAAAACATCAATACGTGTGGTCAGAACCTAGAATAACTTGCTTATACCAAGATTTATGTGATTAAACTATAGTTTAAGTGCTATGACATGAAGTCGTGTTGCTATGACTTGCACGATCATTCCGTTTTCCAACATAATGTTTTTGTATATAAAACAAGTATTCGTGATGTTAGGCTTTATTTAGATTGAATTCACTTGGTTTTTACAATTTTACAATGTGATTTTTATAAATATCATTTGCCTCATTTTCAAATTGTTCCACATGTTCTAGGTGAGATGATATTATTTGCAATTAAACTTGGATTAATGTTGTTAAAACATGAATGCATGTTGTTAGAACCATGAATAACTTGGTTATACGATTATTTTTGTGATTAAACTATAGTTTAAATGCTATGACATGAACTCGTGTTGTTATGACTTGCACGATGATTCCGTTTTCAAACTAATTTTTTTTGTTTATACACAATTATTCGTGATGTTAGGCTTTATTGAGTTTGAATACATTTGGTTTTACCAAAATTACAATGTGATTTGTATGAATATCATTTGGCTAATTTTTGACATAGTTCTACATATTATAGGTGTGATGATTTTGATTTCAATTAAACTTGAATTGATGTTGTTAAAAGATAAATATATGTTGTTAGAACCAAGAATAACGTGGTTATACCATGATTTGTGTCATTAAACTATAGTTTAAATGTTATGACATGAGTTCGTGTTATTATGACTTGCACAATTGTTCCGTTTTCGAACTTACTTTTTTTGTATATACAACAAGTATTCGTGATGTTAGGCTTTATTTAGTTTGAATACACTTTGTTTTACCAAATTTACAATGTGATTTGTATGATTATCATTTGGCTCATTTTTCACATAGTTGCACATGTTCTATGTGTGGTGATTTTGATTTCAATTAAACATGAATTGATGTTGTTAAAACATGAATTGATGTTGTTTGAACCAAGAATAACTTGGTTATACCGTTATTTATGTGATTAAACTATAGTTTAAATGCTATGAAGTCGTGTTGTTATGACTTGCACGATCATTCCGTTTTTGAACTTACTTTATAGTATATACAACAAGTTTTTGTGATGTTAGGCTTTATTTAGATTGAATACACTAGGTTTAACATATTTACAATGTGATTTGTATGAAAATATCATTTGGCTCATTTTTCACATAGTTCCACATGTTCTAGGTGTGATGATTTTGATTTCAATTATATTAGAGTTGATGGTTTTAATTCATGAATTTGTGTTGTTATAACATTGAATAAGTTGGTTATACCATGATACATGTAATTAAAGTACAGCTTAAATGCTATGACATGAAGTCGTGTTGCAATGACTTGCATGATCATTCTATTTTCGAACTTACTTTTTTAGTATATACAACAAGTATTCGTGATGTTAGGCTTTATTAAGTTTGAATACACTTNGACTCAGAATCTGAATCTGAAAACCAGGGGACTATTGATATTACCCGGGAGTATTTTCGGTATTATGACATCCCGGGAGCTCGTCTGACGTGGTTAGGTGGTATTCTCGATGTTCTCGTGAATCTACGTCACTTCATAGTTTCGAGGGTATTTTTGTAATTTGGACATTCCGGGCTTTCGTATGAGCTTTCGATCAACGTTTCTAGCAGTTTTGGACATATTCGGACCCGGACGGGGCCAAGGGTATTTTCGTAATTTGGCACCCGAGGAACGTGCCGGCAAGTTGTGGCGGCGTTTTTGGCTGAGCATTCGGTAACTGGAAGCGAGGAATTATTTTACGGGTTCTTCCGGTATTATCTCGTTGTTATTTTTGGCTAATTGTCGATCGAAGTGCATTTCTGGAGTTCTGTTACGGTATGACATTTATTCAAGTGTATTTTAATATTATATGTTAGTTGGGCTGAGTCCAGTGGAATTGGGCTCCTGGGCCTGAAACTTGTTAGTTGGGTTGGATTCCTCTATAAATATGAGCCCCATGGCACTAAAAATGGGTCTGACTCTTTTTTGCATCTCCCAAGGCAAGACTTTCTCCCGAGCTCGCGAGACTTCGTTTTTCAGCCTTAATCCGCGAGATTTCGCACCAAATCTCGCGACCACCGTCTTTGAGCTACTATTCGCGAGATTTCGCTCCAAATCTCGCGACTACGTCCTTTTGTGTCACTATTCTCGAGAAGTCGTACCAAAACTCGCGATTTGCCCCTACAGATCACTTTTCGCGAGAATTCGTACCAAAACTTGCGATTGGCCCCTTCAGAGCACTATTCGCGAGTTTTGGGCAGTTTCACCGTAACGGAGCTTTTGGCAGTTTCACTGTAACAGAGCTTTGGCAGTTTCACGGTAACAGCGCTTTGGCAGTTTCGCCGTAACGGAGTGTTTTTGGCAGTCCCGATCGTTTTCCGAGCCGCTTCCTTCTTGATTATTGTTGACAACCTTTAAACCGGGTACCAAGAATGTGTTCTTGTTGAGAACCATTAAACCCGATACATGCGAGGAGTCCTAAGCAAGAATGAAGGTGGTCAGGCCCAATCGATAAATCGACAGCTGAAATTATCAAACAGACCGATCGGTCCCGGAAAACAGCATAGGGCGATCGGTCCAGGCAAACAGTATAGGGCGATCGGTCCCGGCAGTTTGCTTAGGGGCAGCATACCGATCGGTCCAGACAGTTTGCTTAGGGGCAGCACACCGATCGGTCCGGCAGATTGCTTAGGGCCAAACAGACCCGATCGGTCCGCAGACTGCTTAAGGCAGTAGACCGATCGGTCCAGCAGACAGCTTAGGGCCATACAGACCCGATCGGTCCAGACAGACTGCTCAAGGCAGCAGACCGATCGGTCCTGACAGACTGCGTAGGCCCCAGCAGACTACATAGGCCCTGACAGACTGGATGTGGGCCCATCAGCATGCATTTCATGCTTCAGGATCAACCACGCTTTCCAGTATGCGGAAAGAACATTGTCAGAGGCGCTGACATGACATTAATTACACGCGTTTCCCACTCTTTAAATAGAGAGCTATAAGATAAGCTCACGAGGACCATTTGTAGGCCAATTTCGAAGAACCCTAGCCACTGTAATTTCATTTCGCTGCTCTTATTCCCTTTGTATATTTCATTGATTTATTAATGAATTTGCCGTGGAGGTTCCCCTCTCGGCAACGTGGTTTTTTCCCCCTTTCTTAAGGGGTTTTTCCACGCTAAAATCGTCTGCGTTCTTTCCATTTTCTTATTTCAAGTTGTCTCCACAAACAACAAATAAAACCGATTTTCAGAATCCGGTGACTGTTGGTACCCCTAAAAAGGAACCACAACAATTATTGATATCACACCATTGTAATTGTATTCTTTGAATATCATAGTGAAAACCATGGTAGAACTTTGCTCTCCCGAGGACGTAAACGCACAAATTGTGAGCCCAACCTCGTATATCGCTCGTGTCCCCACATAAACTGAATTCCAAATAATTAAAAAAAATTGACTGATCTAAAATAAATACCCAAAATATTTTTAGACTAGATCAGTTTGGCGCCGTCCTTGGGAACCCGAGATTCTTTATCCCATTGAGAGCTTTATTGTTGAGATTGGATTCCTATTATCATGACTACTCGGAATTCTGATGAAGATATTTTTGATGAAGAAATTGAGGCGGATCCTATTCCTCAAGTTAATGATGATTTTGTTGTGTTACCGGGGGCTCGGTCGTCAGTTATGGAGGAGCCCCCTGCTCAAAATGTGACTATCCGGAAGGGCACCAAGTTTTTATCCTCGATCGCGCGAATGTTTATCCAAGTGTTACGAATTCGCAAGAATTGGCCGAGTTGCGGTCCGTAATAATGCCCACCTTTCGCCACCTGCACGCTCTAGATCTGCGGATCAGACAGAAACAGATGAGGATTTGGAAGAGCGAAGACGTATTTTAATCGCTCAATTAGAGCAAGTTGAGGCTCAAAGGAGAGCCCGGAGGAACAATGTTACCCCGGAACCTGTTAATGATGTGGCCTCAGAGGAAGATATTGATCATGTTCCGGAGCCGCGAGCAAATATTGCAGCAACCGGAGAGAAAGCAATACTCTACAAAAGATCGGAGAATTGATAGAGTCAAAATTTAAGGAGATGAGTGGGAAGTTGGAGCAGAACGAGGCTAGGATGAACCAATTGGAGGCCAACTTGACTCTGGGCCAGGAAAGTAGACGAGTGTACGGGGAGCATAACCGGGATACTCATCAGACCTCAGCTTACGAGGGAGATTATTTTGAGAATGAGAGGGCTAATGAGCCAATCGGTAATCGAGGAAAGGCGTTACCATCTTTGGAAGTTTTGCAAAGTCCGTGGAACACTTCAAATGCTTTATCTCCTTTTTCCACGGCGATTATCGGAGCCACTCGCTCTGAGTTTATTGAAATGCCTAAGGATCTCCCACAGTATCGCGGGTCGACTGACCCGCATGCTCATACGTAGAATTTGGATATTCATGTGAGTTTGATGAATTTCAGTGATGCGGCCATGTGCTTCGTTTTCGCCGCTTCTCTTAAGGAATCAGCCCTCTGATGGTTCAACCGTTTACCAAGATGTTTGATTGTTTCTTATCAAGACTTTATGGATCAATTTTATTCGGCGTTCGCTCCTTTCAATACGCCGATAAAATCTATTACTTCTTTGACCGCGTTGCGATATGACTCTTCGGAGAGATTGTTTGGTTTTATTACCCGTTTCGAGGCCTAGTGTAGGAAGATACCTCGGATTACTGTAAGTGAGAAGGTTGGGGTGCTCCAGCTTATTGTAGCTGGACACCCGTTGTGTAACTCTTTGAATAGAGACCCCCCGGAAAGTATGGAAGATTTGGCTTTGAGATGTACACAATACATCCGAGAAGATGAAGGATTGCGAGATCACGGAGTGATCGAAGTACGGGCGTATGGGTCTCATAATATCGTTGCAAGCCGTGGGTTGGATAAGATCGTCCAACCTGCAAAGTCTAAGTTGAGAGTGTTTCCTACGTACAATTATGAACAGATTTTCGCCATAATTGAGCAGAAGAAGGGTGGATCTCTTCGTTATCCCCCTCCCTTGCAAGAACCAACGCAGGGGACTTACGAGTCCCAAGAATTTTGTCGTTTTCATCGGAGTTTTGGACACGCAACGAATGGATAACCGGAAACTCATAGGAAAGATTACAAAGCGATATATGAAGTAAAATTGTCTGTCTCCCCCGAGACACGCAAGTGTCTGAATTGACGTTCTTATTTATAATCAGAATAGTCAGAAAATTGCCGTATGGATGACACAAGGGTGATGTATTACCGGGGACTCAATCAATACTTTCGGAAGAACCCCCGGTCGCCGAAATCATTACTCAGCCTTCTCGGAGCAGGAATTCATCCGGGAGGGCATTTATTAGGTATCTACTTCCTCGTTGTTTATCAAAATATTTTGAATTCCAAAGAACATCCAGAAGCTTGCCTTTGTATGTATTCAGTTTGTTCATGATTAAAGAATATTTAAAAGAGCGCAATATATCATTATCAAAGACTATGATGCATAATTTTTTGGTTTTCAGCTATGAGCCTATTTATATGGTTATCATTTAGAAGAAACTGATATCACGGAATATTATTTTGCTCTATGGAATTCTATCAAGAAATTTTATTGAGTTCTTTATATGTTTCAGACATGTTATCTATGGCTTTGGTGGTTTAAGTTTTGATACTCATAATCTAGCGAATGTTAATGCATCCTTAATGGTAATACGAACTATCTGAGGCTTTTGCACATCATTCAAGGATATTTGAGCATTTCGTGAAGGGGTCGTTTCACCCTGGTTTCCATGTTGTTTGAGAAATATTACATGCCTTCATCGATTAAAGCTCCTTATTTCGATCGTGTGGGTCTGCTTTAATGAGGTACCATACAGTTAACATAATGGCGATTATAACGAAAACCAATAGAGTTTTGCAACCCTCGGAATTTTATTTGAGGATTTGCAGTTAAAAAGCATTATTAGACTAAGGAAATTTGATTAAACTCTATTTGATTGTCATATTATTGATAGCAGTGAGCATATCGTGAATGATGTATCTAATTGTTGTTCTTAATCATCCGAAATGGTATTCGTTCAGAATAGTTTTAATTATCCGGAATGGTATTCCTCCGGAATAATATTTATAAGGACTTCAAGTAATTCGTTATTAGTCGTAGCATCATTGTATCTGTCATTGGTGATTAATTGATCATTCTAAATTTCTTTATGGAGTTATCTATCAAGGTTACTTGTTTGGAGTTATATATCGTGAAGGGGAGCATGAATTCATCCGGGAGGGCATTTATTAGGTATCTACTTCCTCGGTGTTTATCAAAATATTTTGAATTCGAAAGAACATCCAGAAGCTTGCCTTTNGAAGAGATATTTCATGAATATGACAGGGATTCCAGATAATCACCTAAAGTTTATACGATATTTCCGATCTTGGGTGCGAGTCCCCAGTAATCATAACGTTTGCTGAATGCAAACCATAAAGCCACTATTTTCCCGTTTCCAATCGTTTATTCAAATGATAACCATACGCACAATCGCAATCGCAGAGTAAGCGCTCGGACATCCCAATCGCAATAAAAAATGCTTGACCTTTTAATTGGTTTCGCTCCTAGTGGACGATGGATAGATAACCAAGCAAACGCGTGGTTTGATATTTTCTTGGACAATAAATAAAGCGATTTCAATAGGGTAATCAGCCATGAATTCTGTGAAAAAAGGACATCTATGTCGCACAAACAACATTTAGTATTTCTCATAAAAATATGTTCTCGACGAACTTGCATTCTAGTTGAGTATAAACATGCACCTCGGCATGCACTGTCCCATAGGTATAAACTTGCACCCGTGGTCAGCATATCATAGGGTCTCACAAAGCACCCACAATTCACTTGCACGTTGTCTCCGGTATACACTTGCACCCGACGCTATAATACTTTCGCCTCCGGTATATACTTGCACCCGGAGCCACCACACTCTCGCCTCCGGTATATACTTGCACCCGGGGCCACCACACTCTCGCCGCCGGTATAAACTTGCACCCGTGGTCAACATATCATAGGGTCTCACGAAGCACCCACAATTCACTTGCACGTTGTCTCCGGTATACACTTGCACCCGGCGCTATAATACTTTCGCCTCCGGTATATACTTGCACCCGGAGCCACCACACTCTCGCCTCCGTATATACTTGCACCCGGGGCCACCACACTATCGCCGCCGGTATTTACTTGCACCCGAGGCCATCACACTCTCGCCGCCGGTATATACTTGCACCCGGGGTCATCACACTCTCTCCGCCGGTATATACTTACACCCGGGGTCATCACACTCTCGACCTGTCCATAAGACGGAGTCATTTGGCCCGTCCATAAGACGGTGCAATCGCATTCTCGACCCGTCCATAAGACGGAGTCATGCGGAAATGGACTAGCCTCCGACGAGAGCGCGACCCTCACCGGCGTGTCATGGAGGAGTCAGGTATATACTTGCACCCTGATTTGCCACGGAAATATGCTTGGTTCTAAGCCGGCTAAATCACAACAAACAAGGCCCTTAACATATTCCAACAGTTATTATGTACAGACGGTTCTGCCGCGGATAGGAAGACTCATCATGTTCAAAATATTTTGACACAGTATCTAATTTGACGAGTTTGAAAATGATCGACTATAAGACAGGTGGTACACTGCATTTCTAATCTAACCTATTTAATCTATTTCATCCTCCTTCATGCTAAAATGCAGTGGACCTACTCCTATGTTACCAGTCCCCTAGTCGATCGAATTCATGTCGTCGAAAAAGATACTTAAAAAATTAGAATATGACCACAAAAAGAGGGGAAAATTTTATTTTCAAAAGGATCGATGAGTCACGTCTATACATAATATTTGCGCAAATTGGTAATATGCAAGTCCGTGGCAGCTCCTCCCCGCTTATATTTGCGATCTTATACGTTCATTCAGCCATCACCATAATAATCTCATACAACATTCAACGTGCAACAATGCTTGACCACTGTAATCTCAGCTTTCTTTAATCACAAGTCACCAAAATGTCAATAATAATGAATGAGCTTGTGATTAAAATATCTCCACATGAATTTTTGCCCTCGTTATGGCGTTATCCATTCATCGATACTTTGAATTCCCACATATTTAAGTAGATTAATAGCGACATGAATGCCCATATGTGTGACACCGTATGCGATAATAATCCTCACGCCCTTCACTAGTGACTTTCTCCGAAAATTGTGTTAAGTATCTAACATCGAAAATAGAATGAAACATTAGAAGGAGTGCCCACTGTTTCTGCTAGACATAATAATACTTGCATAATTCACTTGTTCGCTTTATGAAGAGCTTCATTGCATTATATGACACCATTTACTTCTGAATCCCAAACTAGTAAACAATACTATCATGAGGAAACTTCCCATTCCATGTTCCCAAACTCGGGATCCTTATTCACCTTATATACGTTCAATGGCTCATTTCAATACCATAATGCGTAATTCCTTCATGTCCACAGCCATCGCGAAGGCCCATTGTAACGACCCGCCTTTCCGCTTGCACGATATTGTCCGCTTTGGACTAGGCTGACCCTAATGACACCCACCTAGTCCTCACGGCTTTACTTTTTCCCTAGCACCCACACTTCCCAGTGGGTCACCCATCCCTGAATTGCTCCAGNTCGCGACCACACTCCTTAGCCGCGACGAGTCACCCTGACTCGCGATCAAACTGCCTAGCCGCGACGAGTCCAGTGGCTCAGTGAACCTAGCCGCGACGAGTCACACTGACTCGCGTCCAGCCACATTAAACAGCCAGCCGCGACGAGTCCTCCACTCGTCGCGAACAGTACCGTCTCGCGCCCAGTCCACCTGCCTGCACTGTTCACTCGCGTCCAGTGCGACGCAACTGCAGTTTTAACCATTTTTTGATCCGTTTTCACCCGTATTATCATTATCACTTCGTTGTATTTGCACCACTTGATTGTTATAGTGAAAACCAAGGTAGAGCTTCGCTCTCCCGAGGACGTAAGCCCGCACATTGTGGGCCCAACCTCGTATATCGCTCGTGTCCCCACATCAACATAATTTACGAATTAATCATAAATTGACTGATCTAAAAATAAATATCCAAAATATTTTTAGACTAGATCAAGTGGATTATTTTACGAGGTCCTCCGGTATTTTCTCATCGATATTCCCTCCTAATTCTAGACCGAGACGCATTTCCGAAGTTCTGTTGCGGAATGACATTTCTTTTAATTTAATTGGATATTATTTAGGTGACTTGGGCTTAATCTAATGAAATTGGGTTCTTGGGCCTAAACTTGTTGATTGGGCTACATTTCTTTATAAATAGGAGTCCTAAGGAATTGAGAAAGGATTCGGAGCCCTTTTCGCATCTCCTAAGGCAAGACTTTCGCTCGAAATCGCGAGACTTCGTATTTCAGTCACAGTTCGCGAGAACTTGCACCTAAATTAGCGGCCACCCTCATCTGGGTCACTATTCGTGAGAACTCGCACCAGTTCACGCGGCCACCCTCATCTGGTTACTATTCGCGAGAACTCTCATCTGCAGTTACTATTCGCGAGTTCCAACTCGTACAGTGTTCTCTGCACTGCCCGTACAGTGCCGGCTGCGCTGCTGGTACAATATTTTCTGCAAGTTATCAACCACAACTCGCGGCTGTCAGCTTTCCGAGCCCGACTGAGTGTTTTTGATCATTTCACGAGCCGTTCTCATCCGTATTGTTGCTATCATATCATTGTAATTGTCCTCGCCGAATATTATAGTGTAAACCAAGGTAGAGCTTTGCTCTCCCGAGGACGTAAGCTCACACATTGTGGGCCCAACCTCGTATATCGCTTGTGTCCCATAACAATCTAATTTCAAGTAAATTATAAATTGACTGATCTAAAAATAAATACCCAAAATATTTTTAGACTAGATCAGTTTGGCGCCGTCCGTGGGGACTCGAGATTTTTATCCCATTGAGAGCTTTATTGCTGAGTTCGGATTTCTGTTATCATGACTACTCGGAAAATTCTAATGAAGATACTTTTGACGAAGAATTTGAGGCGGATCCTATTCCTTAAATTAATGATGATTTTGCTGTGTTACCGGGGGCTCGGTCGTCAGTTTTGGAGGAGTCCCATGCTCAAAATGTTACTATTCGGCCCTCCCGGAGCGGGTTTTCATCCGGGGGGAACCAAGTTTTTACCCTCGATCACGCGAATGTCTGTCCAAATGTTATGAATTCGCACGAGTTGGCCGAGTCGCGGTCCGTAACACCGCCCACCTGCCGCCACCTGCACGCTCTAGATCTGCTGATCAGACAGAACCCGATGAGGATTTGGAGGAGCGAAGGCGTACTCTAATCGCCCAATTACAGCAAGTGGAAGCTCAAAGGAGATCCCGAAGGAACATTGCCACCCCGGAACCTGTTAATAATGTGGCCTCAGAGGATGATATTGATCGTGTTCCGGAACCACGAGCAAATGCCGCAGCAATCAAAGAGCAAAGCAACACTTTGCAAAAGATCAGAGAATTGATAGAATCAAAATTTATGGAGATGAGCGGGAAGTTGGAGCAAAGCCAGGCTAGGATGAACCAGTTGGAGGCCAATCTGACTCTTGGCCAGGAAAGGAGACGAGTGTACGGGGAGCACACCCGGGATACTCATCAGACCTCAGCTTACGAGGGAGACTACTTTGAGAATGAGAGGGTTAATGAGCCCATCGGTAATCGAGGAAAGGCGTGACCATCTTTGGAAGTTTTGCAAAGTCCATGGAATACTTCGAATGCCCTATCTCCTTTTTCCATGTCAATTATCGGAGCCACTCGCTCCGAATTTATTGAAATGCCTAAGGATCTTCCACAGTATCGTGGGTCGACTGACCCGCATGCTCATACGTCGAATTTGGAGATTCATGTGAGTTTGATGAATTTCAGTGATGCGGCTATGTGTTTCGTCTTTGCGGCTTCTCTTAAAGACTCAGCCCTCCGATGGTTTAACCGGTTGCCGAAACGTTCGATCGTTTCTTATCAGGATTTCAAGGATAAATTCTATTCGTCTTTCGCACCTTTTCACACACCGATAAAATCTATTACTTCTTTGACCGCGTTGCGTTATGACTCTTCGGAAAGATTGTTGGGTTTTATTACCCGCTTTGAGGTCGAGTGTAGGAAGATACATCGGATCACTGTTAGTGAGAAGATTGGGGTGCTGCAGCTTATTCTAGCTGGGCACCCGTTATGTAATTCTTTGAATAGGGATCCGTTATTGCTGCAAAAAATCCGCAATAACAAAATTTAGACCCCTTTTACGGATAGGGGTCGAACGAAAAAATAATACGAAAGCAAGAAGTAAAAAGACACGATTTTTGTAGGTGGAAAACCTTTGTGTAAAAGAAAGGATAAAAAACCACCCCGGCCGTAGCCTTTGAATCCACTATAAACGTTAAGTTCGTAGATTTACAATAGGAGAACATGATATAGAAAACCAAAGAAAAAAGATCATGTTTTGATGGCCGTAGTCGTAGGTTTCCCGGGCGAAAAATAAAAGAATAGCGGCCTACTCCTTAGGTCAAGAATCCAAGCTCCATTAGGTCAAGAGTCCAAGAAAAAACCCCATTTTTTTTTTGTTTAACCATGTTTATATAGATAATTAATCGAGCCCAATTTTATCTCACTAGGCCCATCATTAATGGAGTCCAATAAATAATGACCTATTAATCTCTAAATTAGGCACAAGGATCCTGTAAATAAGCATCCTGATCCAAATACCACGATAAGTTATAAACAATGTCAATCATCAAAATATCTCGATCTGCTTCATTTCTCGACTTGGGAATGACTATATAGAAATATATTTGTCATCGAATAATAAATTTCTCAGGGTGATATCAGAAGTCCCCTGATTTGCTTAGTCGAAATATTCGAGTAGGCAAATCATAGATTTACCCTGAGAATATTGTTGCAATAAATTCATAATAATAGTATCGCATTTTGTAACTCAATATACCAGGCATGAGTGATTAAGCATATCTCAAATAAATAAATATTACTGACTGAATACCATCATCTCATGAAACTTCATATATATTTCTAAAATAATGAGTGGGGATATTATCTTCTTATAACAGAAGCTGATATTATAATTCTTCAAAATCTCTATCTATGAACTCTATAAAAGTCTTCGATGACTTTTTGTTTCATATGGTGTCTTTAAAATTTATGATAGTTTCCGACAATCGATAAGACTCCTGGTATATGAGAATATCTTGATATGNCGCACGCAAAATCAAAGTTGAGAGTGTTTCCCACATACAACTATGAGCAGATTTTTGCGATTATCGAGCAAAAGAAGGCAGGTTCACTTCGTTATCCTCCTCCTTTGCATGAACCAACACCGGGGACTTACGAGTCCCAAGTATTTTGTCGCTTCCATCGGAGTTTTGGGCACGCAACCAATGATTGCCGGGAGTTAATGTCCGAGGTAGAAAGGTTGTAGAATTGGGTCAGCTTGATGAACTGATCAGCACTGTGGAGGCTCTACCCGAGTCTAAACTGGGAAAAATCGATATAAGTATTCCGGAGGGGACGGCACCCAAACCCCCAAGGGCCGACGCACCACGGGCAAATGAAAGAGGACGTGGATACGGAGGACAACGTGGCCAGCGTCAAGGGGGTGGCCAGAGAGGATTCTTCAATGGTGGCAGACAGAACCAGAGAGGAAGAAGGAGAGGAAACAACTACCGTGGCCGCGGCAGACATCAGCCGCAAAGAAACCAGTAGGAGTACGGATATGAGGCTTACCCACCAGCCCCCGCGAATCAGCAAGCATTGCCTCCTCCTCCGGTTGGCCCCAACGAGGGTCAACCTATTTTGAATGTTGAAAATCCCCAACCGAGATGGGGTAACTTGGGCCCCAACATTATGACTATCGCCGGGGGAAAAAGCGTTGGCGATTCGAATCGCGCCCGTAAACGTTCCTTTCAGGCACTACACCAACATGGGCGATTCATGGAAATTAACACGGTCCAGTTGACGGACTTGGACAAGATGACGATCTCTTTCGGACCTGAGGACTTATCTAGGGTTTTCTCCCCACAAGATGATGCATTGGTTGTCTCTCCTATTATTGCGAATCATCCGGTTACTCGAGTGTTAGTCGACACCGGGGCCGCTACAAACATATTGACTCTTCCGGCCTTTGAGCAGATGGCATTGAAAGGAACCACCCAACTCCAGCCTGTGCACACAAAGTTAGTTGGTTTTAATAATAGCGTTGTTGCAGCTGAGGGATCTGTTTTTCTGCCGGTGACTTTGGGGCGATCTCGAAATATCAAGAACTTTGATGGTGGAGTTTGTGGTGGTGGATCTCCCTATACTCCCATATAATGCAATCCTGGGGTGAAGTTGTTTAAACTTATTCGGAGCTGTGGTGTCTCAACCGCATTTGATGATGAAGTTCCCAACACAATTATGGGTTGGGTAGATGAAGGGAGATCAGGAGCTGGCGCGATCATGATATAATGTGATGTGTAGGAGTGGTATGGATGGATCGAAAGCAAAGTCACATGTTTGTATTGGAATTCTCGTCTGATGAAATTATTGAAACAAATGACGGACCCTCTCTTAGGAAGTTTAAAGAGAACGACATGAAGATGTAGCCTTTGGGAATCAAGACAGTGCCTTTATTTCCCGGCAATCTTGAAAAGACAGTGACAATCGGTTCCGAGTTGTCACCAGAGGTTGAGAAGGAGGTAAATTCTTTTTTGCAAAGTAATGTAGATGTTTTTGCTTGGTCTTATCAGGATTATGTGGGGGTTGATCCCCAAGTCTGTTCTCATGGACTCAATGTTAACCCATATGTGCGACCAGTTCATCAGAAGAAGAGGAAGTTTTCCCCTGAGAAAGAGAGGGCGATTGATGAGGAGGTGGAAATTTTGCTGCAGGCAGGATTTATAGAGCCTGTTAGATACACGGATTGGGTCGCGAATCCAGTGGTGGTCCCAAAGACGAGTGGTGGCTGGAGAGTTTGCATCGATTTTACTGATTTAAACAAAGCATGCCTGAAGGATCCGTATCCGCTGCCGGCCATTGACATGATGGTGGATGCGGCCTGTGGCTTTGAATTGCTTAGTATGTTAGATGCCTTTAAGGGATATAACCAAATTTTCATGCATAGTGAGGACAAGTTGATTACTTCATTTATGACAAAAAAAGGCATTTTTTGTTATAGAGTTATGCCATTTGGGTTGAAAAATGATGGGCCACCTATCTACGTTTAATGAATTCGATGTTCAAAGATATGATCGGAAAGTCTTTGGAGGTTTATATCGACGATATATTAATAAAGAGTAAACATGGGGATAATCACATCCAGTATTTGAATGATTGTTTTGGGGTGCTGAGAAAGTATAGAATGAAATTGAATCCACTCAAGTGTGCTTTTTGTGTGAAAGGAGGCAAATTCCTCGGCTTTATGGTATATGAAAGAGGAATTGAGATGTGATCTAGTCTAAAAATGTTTTGGGTATTTATCTTTAGATCAGTCAATTAATAATTTACTCGAAATTAAATTGTTGTGGGGACACAAGCGATGTACGAGGTTGGGCCCACAATGTGTGGGCTTACGTCCTCGGGAGAGCGAAGCTCTACCTTGGTTTTCACTATAATAGTCAAGTAATACAATTACATCGAGATTATAACAATAATACGGATGAAAACGGATCGAAGACGGTCAAATATACTCCAAAAGGCCAAATATAACGAAATGTCGCGGGACAGGGCTGTGGCAAGCCTGGTCGCGATAAATGGTTCAGAAACTCGCGAGAGGAGGCCAGTCGTGAGGTTTGGTGTGAAATGTCGCGGGTCTGGGCTAAGGCATGGCTCGGTCGAGACGTTTGGTCTGATTTCTCGCGAGATTTGATACGAAATCTCGCGAGAAGGAGCTGCAGTGTTGAAATCTCGCGATTTCGAGTGAAAGCCTTGCCTTTGGAGATGCGAAAAGGATCCCACCTCCTCTCAATGCCTTAGGACCTCTATTTATAGAGAAATGTAGCCCAAAACACAAGCTTAGGCCCAAGAGTCCAATTTCATTAGATTAAGCCCAAGACACCTCAACTAATATCCAATTAAATTAGAACAAATACCGTTCCGAAATATAACTTCGGAAATGCGTCTCGATCCAGAATTAGGCGAGGATATTGATGAGAAAATACCGGAGGACCCCGTAAAATAATCCACTGCTTCCAGATAGCGAGTATGCGGCCACATAACATCATCGCACCTGACCGGTGCACCCTCGGGTGGCAAATTACGAAAATACCCCTGGCCCCGTCTGGGGCCGAAATGAACCGAAACATCTCAAAATGCTTACAGAGACTTTATATGGGGCCTAGCGGTCCAGAATTGTAAGAAAACCACTTGAGAACGCCATCCGATGAAAATACCAAAAATACCGAAAATACCAATAAAAGTGTCGGACGAGTCCCCGGGTATTGATAAGTGTAAGAAATATACCCGGGTAATATCAAGATGAATCCGGATAAGATAAAAGCTATCCAAGAAATGACCCCTCCGACGACTGTTAGGGAAGTTCAAAGGCTAACTGCGAGGTTAGCCTCATTAAATCGCTTCATCTCGCGATCTGCAGAGAGAAGTTTGCCATTTTTTAAGGTTTTGCGTAAGACGAATCTCTTGTATTGGGACGACGAATGTAGCAGGGCTTTTGAGAGTTTAAAAGACTATCTGAGTAAACCACTGTTTATGTCTCCTCCATCTCCGGGAGAACCGTTGGGTTTATATTTGTCACTGACAGAAGAGGCAGTGAGCGCCGCATTGGTCAGACTTAGCGACAAAGAGCACATACCGATATATTATGTGAGCAAGAAATTGCAGGGACCGGAATCCCGATATACTTATTTAGAGAAGTTCGTATTAGCCCTGATTGTCGCCTCAAGGAAATTGAGGCACTATTTTCAAGGACATCATATTGCAGTCTTGACAGATCAGCCTATCCGAAGCGTGTTATCAAAGATTGATGCCTCTGGTAGGCTAGCGAAATGGAATATCGAATTGGGCCAGTATCAGATAGAGTATATCTCCAAGCGAGCATTAAAGGCCCAAGAATTAGTGGATTTCATAGTAGAGATGACTCGGTCGGAGGAATTGGGAATTCAGGAGTATTGAGACGCCTTTGTCGATGGATCGCTATCTGCCGGGCGAGCCGGCATTGGTATTTATTTTAAAGAAAGGAAATCTGGTGAAGAACATGAGTATGCTGTAAAGTTGCGCTTCCCTGCAACTAACAACGTCGCCGAGTATGAAGCCTTGATATTTGGTATTAACTTGGCAGTGGAAATTGGAATCGTTCGTTTGCATGCTCATTCTGATTCGCAGTTAGTGGTGAACCAGTTTGCAGATACTTACTCCACCAAGGGGAACCATTTGTGCAGGTATTTAGATAAGCTCAAAGAGGCGGCTAAGAATCTTAAGATATTTACGCTCACGTATATCCCAAGGGAGGAAAACACGCGTGCAGACGGTCTTGCAAAGGCGGCGACGATTTTAGAACTCTCGGATGAGTCAAGGATAACAACAATGATCCACTACCAGCCCTCTGTCATTCCATTGGAGAAACAGACGGCCGAGGTGGCTAATTTGGAACTTTCGAATGAGACATGGTTTTTATTGGATGCCATAACCGACGAGACATCATGGAAGGATGCTATTGTGAATTATCTTATCAAGAGAGAATTGCCAACCGACGAAGGCGAGGCCCGAAGAACTATGCAAAGAGCTACCAATTTTGTCTATGTGGATCATAAGCTGTATAAGAAGAATTTCGGAGGCCCATATCTTCGATGTTTGTCCCAGTACAGGCAAAGGCCGTTATAGAGGAAGTTCACGATGGAGACTGTGGTGATCATTCAGCAGGTCGATCCTTGGCGAATAAAGTTAAGAGGGCCGGTTATTTTTGGCCAACGCTGGTGAAAGATTGTGTGAATTTTGTTCGAGCTTGTTCCGCTTGTCAGTTCCACTCAAACGTGCATCATGTTCCGAGAGCTAATATGAAGCCTTTACCGACAACATGTCCTTTCGATATGTGGGGCATCGATATTTTAGGACCATTTCCGAAGGCACCTAGCCAAAAGAAGTTCTGCATCGTGGCTGTGGAGCATTTCTCCAAGTAGATAGAGGTTGAAGCTGTATCACGCGTTCGTCAACAGGAAGTTATCAATTTCCTTTGGAGGTATATCGTGTGTTGATTCGGAATTCCTAGGATTTTGCTATCAGATAACGGAACGCAATTTTCCGGAAAGAGGGTTAATGAATGGTGTGAGAGTTATGGAATTGAACAGCGGTTTACCTCCGTGGCACACCCAGAAACAAACGGGCTTACAGAGGTTTTCAATCGTATTATCTTACAACAGCTGAAAACACGGATAGATGAATCCAAAGGCTCTTGGGTGGACGAATTGCAAAATGTGATGTAGGCATATCGGACATCACCGAGGTCCACTACCGGATTCAGCCCTTTCTCTTTGGTATATGGCTCTGAGGCCGTGTCTCCGGTTGAAGTGACTATTTTATCGGAAAGAGTTATCCCTTATGACGAGGTGTTGAACGAGGATATGAGAAAGTTGGACCTTCACTGTATTGATGATATCCGCGATAGAGCCGCAATACGAATGGAGGTATGTAAAAGGCGGATGGCTAAGAGGCACGACAAAGGCGTTCGACCCATGTTGTTAAAAGTTGGAGACTTGATTCTTAAGAAAGTGGAAGTCTCAAAGCATGTTGGCAAGTTGGATCGAAAGTGGGAAGGACCGTACAGAGTAACGGCCGAAGTGAAGGAAGGAACGTACAAAATCGCAAATATGAGCGGGGAGGAGCTGCCACGGACTTGGCATATTTCCAATTTGCGCAAGTATTATGTATAGACGTGACTCATCGATCTTTTTGAAAATAAAAATTTTCCCTCTTTTTGTGGTCATATTCTAATTTTTACGTATCTTTTTTGACGACATGACTACAATCGACTAGGGGACTGGTAAGGTAGGAGTAGGTCCATTGCGTTTTAGTACGAAGGAGGATGGAATAAATTAAATAAGTTAGATTAGAAACGCAATGTACCACCTGTCTTATAGTCGATCATTTTCAAACTCGTCAAATTGAATACTGTGTTAAAATATTTTGAACATGATGAGTCTTTCTGTCCGCGGCAGAACCGTCTATACATAATGACTGTTGGAATATGTTAAGAGGCCTGTTTGTTGTGATGTATATTTCCGTGGCAAATCAGGGTGCAAGTATATACCTGACTCCTCCATGACACGCCGACGGGGGTCGCGCCCTCGCCGGAGGTTGGTCCTTTTCCGCATGGCACCGTCTTATGGACGGGCCGAATGACACCGTTTTATGAACGGGTCGAAAGTGCGATGGCACCGTCTTATGTACGGGCCGAATGACACCGTTTTATGAATGGGTCGAAAGTGCGATGGCACCGTCTTATGGACGGGCCGAATGACACCGTTTTATGAATGGGTCGAATGTATGACGGCGCCGTCTTATGGACGGGCCGAGTAAGTGTGATGGCCCCGCGTGCAAGTGTATACCGGCGGCGAAAGTATGACGGCCCCGGGTGTAAGTGTATACCGGTGGCAAAGATATATTGGTAAATGCAGAACGGTGTACTTATTTTGAGTATCTACTCATTTCATTGAGGCGTTCGCCTTAGAAGTTATCGCAGACTGATACAAGCTCCGCCACACTGGGGACTTCTACGCATCCTGATTATTATTATATGCGCTATTGTTGCGCATCCATATCGGAGATTCACATATATTCTTATCAACTCGAAGGGTTATTTTTTGATGTGGATTATTCGGAATTATATATTTCTTGAAGAATGTGGCGAGAAAATAAAGTTGAGAAGAAGAGAGTTTGCATTATTCAGAGTATGGTTCTTTCACATATATTCTTATGTGAAAGAACGGTTATTTCTCGAGGTGGATTATTCGGAATTATATATTTTTTGAAGAATGTGGCGAGAAAATAAAGTTGAGAAGAAGAGAGTTTGCATTATTCAGAGTATGGTTCTTTAACAAAAATTCTTATGTGAAAGAACGGTTATTTCTCGAGGTGGATTATTCGGAATTATATATTTTTTGAAGAATGTGGCGAGAAAATAAAGTTGAGAAGAAGAGAGTTTGCATTATTTAGAGTATGGTTCTTTATTCGAAAATACAGCGGAAGAATTAAAAGGTAAATAAAAAACAAA
>RWGZ01001479.1:74130-99217 GCA_009725065.1 Utricularia reniformis
TATGTAAAGTTCATAGGGGTATGAAAGTTTAAGTATGTTGTGATTTAGAATAGGGTAGTTGAGCAGAATGCATCTCATTCGAATATCCCATCCTCTCAAGTAAAGGAATTAGATGTATTGGATTACCATGAAGCCTTAAAAAGGGTTGGAACCAAGTGTTTTACGGAGGAAGTCCTGAAGAAGCTGAGTCATGGCTTGGTCATATAGAAGAGAAATTTGAGTTGGTTATGGTGCCAAATGAATTTCAAACAAAATCTGTTGCGTATTGGTTAGAGGGAAATTCATCCCGATGGTGGAAAAATAAGATCACTAGTTTCTTAGCAGATGAGATTCCTACATGGGCAGAATTTAAAATCCGGTTTCTCGAGAACTATTTTCCAGTTGATTTAAGGAAACTGAAAAGGGATGAGTTCAATCATTTGGTTCAAGGACAACTTACTATGATGCAATATTTAGAGAAATATCATGAGCTTGGTAGCCATGCACCTCATGTGATGAGTATTGAAGATGAGAAAATACACAAGTTTTGTTCTGGACTACATGGGAAAATTCGGTTCATGCTAACAACTCTGAAAAATCCTACATTCGCAGATATTGTGAGTGCATCAGTGAAGATCGAAGGTGTAATGAATAAAGAAAGAGAACTTTTAATAAAGAAACGAAAGTTTATCCAGGGAGAAGAACCTGCAAACAAGAAAAATGTGAAACGTGGTGGACAAAAATGACAACCACAAGGTGTAAAATCTACACCTGAAATTCCTATATGTGTGAAGTGTCAGCGTAGACATCCCGGTGAGTGCAGATTGGGATCCAATGTATGTTATGTTTTCGGGAAGTATGGACACTATGCTAGGGACTGTCAATAGGCGAAACATAAAGTATGGGCCGGAAAAAACTCAAGGAAAAGCAAGAGTTTTTGCTATAAATCTGGAACAGGCATCAACATCGGATAATGTGGTGACAGGTACCATACTTTGGATAATTTTCCAATTTTTACGTTATTTGATTCCGGTGCTACTCATTCATTTCTAAAAGACTTGTATGCATACTTGTTGTTAAGAGATGGAGAGGAAAATAAATGGAGAACTAGTACACTGGATAGTAGAAAGCTTACGTCTAGTAAATTGTTTAGAGACTGTAATATAATAATAGATAATCAACAATACCTTGTAGATTTAAGAGAGCTAGACATGACTGAATTTGATGTTATTCTTGGTATGGATTGGTTGTGCAAGTATGGAGTTCATATTGATTGTAAAAACAAAAGGATCAGTGTTTCATATGAATATATGATCAATTTAATGGATGAAAATGAAAACGATTTGAGATTGGAACAAGAAGGATCTCATAAACAATATCAAGGTTATTTAGTTACTTTGGTAACAGATGTTCTACAAGAGGATATACATAATGTGAGGTCCCCTCGGGGGTGCGAGAGAGAGGGCACCTTAGGCGAATCCCTACATCGGCTTTAGACGGGGAACGATCGTATGTTAAGTATAATGATTCGTCTTCCAATGCACGATGTCTTTTCCCTAGCATAGTGGCAAGTGGAACGTTAGAACTGGAAAGTTAAGCGTGCTCACCCTGGAGCGATTCAGGGATGGGTGACCCACTGGGAAGTGTGGGGGCTAGGGAAAAAATAAAGCCGTGAGGACTAGGTGGGTGTCATTAGGGTCAGTCTAGTCCAAAGCGGACAATCTCGTGCAAGCGGAAAGGCGGGCCGTTACACATAAGATCCATGTAGTAAATGAGTATTTAGATGTGTTTCCAGATGATCTTCCAAGTCACTTACCAGTTAGAGATGTTGAACTGAAAATTAATTTTATTCTTGGAGCTGAATCAAATGCAAAGCCTCCTTACCGAATGGCTTCTAAAGAATTGAGAGAATTAAAAATTCAGTTAGAAGATTTATTGGATAGATGATATATCAGACCTAGTACATTTCCTTGGGGAGCACCAGTATTATTTGTGGGAAAGAAAGATGGAGGGTTAAAACTTTGTTATGATTATAGAGAAGTCAATAAGCGAACAAAGAAAAATAAATATCAACTCCGACGAATTGATGATATGTTTGAACAACTCCAAGGAGCAAGGATATTCTCTAAGCTTTATTTAAAATCCGGTTATCATCAACTGAAAGTGAAGGATTCAGATGTGAGTAAAACGGAATTTAGCACAAGGTATGGATATTATGAATGTTTGGTAGTGCATTTTGGATTAATGAATGCTCCATCTGTATTCCAAGACCTCATGCATCGAAGTTTTCAGCCTTATTGTAATAGACAGGGAAAAGGTATGATGGAACAAAAAGTAGAGAATATAGCGGTAAAGTCTTGACAAGGAAAAACGAGGGATACGGGAATGAAAAAATGAAAAATGAAACGAAAAGATAGAAAAGTAAAGCAAAAGATAAAGGAGTGGTCAAAATAAAAAAATGAGGGGTCAAAATGTGAATTAGGGAGGTTAAGATGTCTATAAATAGGGGTGGGAAGACCCAAAAACGAGTTAATTATCATTAAGACACAGAAATCCGGAAACTATCGCGAAAGAACGAAATTGTCACGAATTTTGGGAAGGCAAATTATTGTCCCGAATTTCATGTCAAGAACAAAATGTCCCGGATTTTAAGCCTTGCAAATTGTCGCGAATTTCGATCAAAGAGAATTATCGTGGATTTGGACGCAGAGAGCAAAATTGTCGCGAAAACGTTGAAGAGCCAATTATCGCGAAAATTTTGAAGAACAAATTATCGCGAATTTTGTCATAGCACAAAATTGTCGCAGATTTCAAGGAGGAAGTGAATTATCGCGGAAATACTAAGTTTGGGTGTTTTTGTCGCGTCTCAACGCCGGATCGTGAGAGGAAAAGGACATGTAGGGTCTACGTTAATCACATAGTTAACAAATAAGATAATAACGTTGGAAATCGAGAACTAAGACCTATTACAAAATGCAGGGAAGCACGAAGAGATTATAACGAGTGAAAGCAAACGGTAAACGGAGTGAACACAATGTAGTAAGGGATAGCTCCGATTTAGGGAAACGGGAAGGGTTAGTAAAAAAGGAAGTAAAAGACACGAATGAATGAGTCAAATGTTAATAAGACTCGGGGTGAGGAAGGATGGACCGTCCAACCGAACCCGACATCGTGCTTAGTACACGATCCGCCAACGGAAGGACATGCCTGATGAATGGAACGATAAGTTCCAAGAATGGAAAGATACGTACGAAAAGGGCAGAACGGATACGGTGGAAAAATGGGTAGCGCCTAAGTACTTACCCGGGGAAGGGAAGCATATGGCCCGTCGAGTCAACCAACAACTAACGGTTGGCTTGGGTGGGACATGTACCGAGCATGTTACTCTCGGCAACAATAAAGTTAAAGGATAAGGGGGATGATAAGGGTAAAAGATTAAGAAGAAGAAAAATAAGAAACGGTTAAAAGTAATGACTTACACGCGTGTGTACGGTTTATTTAAGAAACGAAAAGATAAGTATAGCGTGTGTGAAGTTTCATTTAATAGATTGTGACCGCTTTACAAATTTTTTAGGTGACGCGGACGAGGTATGAGAAGGGCATGGGAAGGAGGTCGTCGGTTGTCCGGTGATAGAGTCCGGTCTGTGAAAATACTCTAAATTATGTTGTTAGACTTTAATGTTTCTGAACTATGTTTTAAGTTTACATTCGAACGTTTCGTTTTATTTATCATGTTTTTACCAAATCAGCTATGTCGAAATTAGGGTCGTTACAAATGGTATCAGAGCATAACATCGCTACCAAACCGGTAGTGGTGCGGTCCTATGTAGAAAGGTCTAGGAAACTCATAGGAGGACAACCGACCATAGGAAGGGATGGGCATAGAATGTAGCATATGACATGAATAGGTATAGACATAACGAAAGCTTGATGTAGGAATGACTCCTAGAACGAGAGCGAATGGGAACCGAGAGTAGGATAGCAATGCATCGGAGTAGGCACCGGCGACAGAAACCCCGGTTGCGGATTCATCGACGCACCTCATGTTTAGCCAGGAGAGCCTCAGGGATCTGTTCCAAACTATGGGAAGTTCCCTAGTTAGCTCAATAAGACAGGGACAGACGGAGAGGGGAAACTCCGTTCATGTGGAACAAGTGTCAAGGCCCGAAAAGGGTAGAATGTACTACAATGAGGCGTTAAAGAAGGCTGGGATGAACAGTTTCACTGGAGATAAGATGGGGGACGTGGAGGCGTGGATTATTCGCTTGGAAGAGAAGTTTGAACTGATCGAAACCCCGGAGCAACTTAGGGTAGGACTGGCCCCGCTATGGTTCCACGGTAGTTCTGCCCGATGGTGGGGAAGCGTGTTGGCATCACTATTGAAGGATGGACCCATCTCTTGGGGGAAGTTTAAGAATGTGTTTTTGGATTGTTATGTGCCAAAAGGGCTTAAGAAGGACAAGAGGGCCGAGTTCGACAAACTGACTCAAGGGAATCGCCCCTTAATGGAGTATATGCAGGAATTCATAGAATTGGGTAGGTGTGCCCCTGAGATTATGGGAAGTGAACAAGAAAAGATGCACCCTTTTACAGAGGGGCTCAATGAAAGTGTGAAACTGACTACGAATGGCCGCGACGATGAAGAATTTTCAAGTTTAGTGGCAACAGCAGTCCGTGTTTATGGGGGAATGTGAAGAATGGATAAGGAACGCAGCAGGAGCTCCACATGGAGTGAAGTTTAGGGACGTGGAGAATGGAAAGGAAAGATCACTACAGAGAGTTTCGGGTCCGCACAAGGACACCGGATGAGGCCTGCGTGTGCCAAATGCGGGAAAAACTATTTTGGAGAATGCCGGGCAGAAACCAACAGTTGTTTCAAGTGCGACAAGGAAGGACACTTTGCCATAGAATGCCCAAAGAAGAGTTGGATCGAAATCGGAGTTACCAAAAACAGGCAAGGGAAAGGATCACTGGAAATGCTCGAGTGTTCGTTGTGAACAAGAAACAGGCCTCGGAGGTCGAAGACGTCGTGGCAGGTACACTACTAATTAATGGCTTTACAGCTTTCGTATTATTTGATTGTGGGGCGACACCTTCGTTTGTGTCGGAGAAGTTAGCGAAACGGTTTGGGTTAATGGGAAGTAACGCTATAATCAAAGTAAACACACCGGGATCAGAAGCCCTGAAGGCAAACAGAATCTATAAGGGATGCGCGGTAGAAGTGGATACGGTACGAACAGAGGCAGACTTGATTGAGTTGGGGATATGGAATTCGATGCTATATTGGGAATGGATTGGTTATCTAAGTACGATGCGCAAGTGAAATGTCGAGAACGTACGATCACTTTTAGTACGCCGCAGGAAGGGAAAAGTGACATGGTCGGAAAACCGATTATGGGTGAGGATGGAGAGTATAGTGATCGGTCGAATTGGCTAGCATTTGTCATCGTTGAGAAGAAGGGACACCGTTGGAGTCAGTTCCAGTAATTTGTGAATATAGTGACGTGTTTCCAGACGAGCTACCGGGTCAACCACCTCAGAGAGAAGTGGAAATGCAAATAGAACTACTCCCCGGAAGACAACCAATCTCCAAGGCTGCATACCGAATGGCACCAAGAGAGATGCAGGAACTGAAACAACAGATTGAGTCACTATTGGAAAAAGGATTTCTTAGGCCAAGCAACTCCCCTTGGGGAGCACCGGTGTTATTTGTTAGAAAGAAAAGCGGTGTGTTAAGACTGTGTTACGATTACCGGGAGTTAAACAAGGTCACGATAAAGAACAAGTATTCGTTACCCAGGATCGATGACTTGTTGGATCAGTTACATGGCGTGAAGGTGTTCTCAAAGTTAGACTTGAGGTCAAGGTATCATCTGGTCCGAGTAAGAGAAAAAGACATACCGAAAACAACCATTCGAACGAGATATGGCCATTACGAATGTACGGTAGTACCATTTGGATTGACTAATGCCCGACGATCTTCATGGATTTGATGAATCAGGTATCTTGCCAGTACCTAGACAATTTCGTAGTGATACTCATTGATGATATCCTAGTTTACTCTAGCAACCGGGAAGAACACAAGCGACATCTGAGAATAGTAATACAGACTCTCAGACAAGAGAAGTTGTATGTCAAATACAGCAAGTGTGAATTTTGGATGGACAGCATAGCTTTTCTAGGACATGTGAAATCAGCAAGAGGGGTGACGGTAGATCCAACAAAGATAGAAGCAGTGATGAATTGGCACAGACCAACAAATGCTCGAGAAGTGAGGAGTTTCTTAGGATTAGTCGGGTACTATCGGATATTTATCGAGGGGTTCACAAGGATTGCCAAACCGTTGACATACTTAACCCGAAAAGAAACGAGGTATACGTGGGATGAGAAGTGTGAAGAGAGTTTTGAATGTCTCAAAACGAAGTTGACATCTGCACCAATACTGGTATTACCCACACCAGGACACGACTTCACGGTTTACAGTGACGCCTCGAAAGAAGGACTCGGGTGTGTACTGATGCAGTGAGGGAAGGTCATAGCATACGCATCCCATCAACTGAAGATACACGAGTTGAACTATCCGACACACGATTTAGAACTTGCCGCGGTGGTGCTCGTACTCAAGACTTGGAGACATTATCTGTATGGTGTGTAGTGCGAGATATTCACCGACCACAAGAGTTTGAAGTACCTATTCACCGAGAGGGAGCTTAACATGAGACAACGGAGATGGTTAGAACAGATAAAAGATTATTACGTGAACATTCAGTACCACCCCGGAAAAGCAAACCAAGTAGCCGATGCACTGAGAAGGAAAACTCACGGCGTATTAGTAAACACATTGTTAAAAGAAATGGAGAACCTGCAACTGGAAGTGGTAGAGTCGACCACAGTCATGTTACAGACTGTTGCCGCAAGGCCAGGGATACTAGAGGAGGTGCTAGAAGCACATATATCAGACCCCGAGAAACCTGTAACACGAAAAGAGGGAACCGGAATCGATAAATTAGAGATAAACAAAGGAAGCGATGGGCTAATCAGAATGAATGAACGGATATGGGTACCAAACAGGCTAGAGCTAAGAAAGAAGATTATGGCAGAGGCACACAGTTCGGCCTTCTCAGTTCACCCAGGAAGTACAAAGATGTATCGAGACCTAAAAACGCACTGGTGGTGGAATGGAATGAAAAATTAGATTGCAAACTTTGTGGCCAAATGAGTTAAGGCCGAACACCAATGCCCGGGAGGCGAGCTACAACCCCTAGAGATTCCAAAGTGGAAATGGGATAGCATCGGCATGGACTATGTGGTAGGATTACCCAGGAGCCGACGGAAGAAAGACGCGATATGGGTAGTGGTTCACCGCCTAACAAAGGCGGCTCATTTCTTAGTAGTTATGACAACATACGGAGTAGACAGGCTAGCCAAAATATATGTGGATAACATAGTCAAGTTACATGGAGTTCCAGTAAATATTGTGTCAGACAGATATCCGAGATTGACGTCGAGATTTTGGCAAAGTTTACAGAAATCACTCGGAACCGAGTTAAGCATGAGCACAGCCTTCCACCCACAGACGGATGGTCAGACCGAGAGAACCAACCAAATTATGGAGGATATGTTACGGGCAAGTGTATTGGAGTTTAAGGGAGGTTGGGAAGATTTCCTACCACTGGTGGAATTTGCATACAATAATAGTTTTCATAGCAGCATTGGCATGGCTCCATATGAGGCACTGTACGGGAGGAAGTGTTGTACACCACTATGCTGGGATGAGGTGGGAGAGAGAAAGACCATGGGAACAGAATTGGTAGAAGTCACCGTTGAAAAGGTGGCCGTGGTACAAAAGAACATTAAGGCGGCACAGGACCAATACAAAAGTTGGACAGACACGAAAAGGAGACACCTCGAGTTAAAAGTTGGGGATCACGCTTATCTTAAGATATTACCGATGAAGGGGGTGCTAAGGACCACAAGGACAGGGATGATGAGTCCTCGGTATATCGGACCATAGGCGGTGCAACGAAGAATCGGAAACCTAGCATACCAGCTGAAGCTTCACGAAGACATGAGGGGGATACACAACGTTTTCCACGTATCGCAACTAAGGAGGAGTGTGACCGAAGGAATCCATAAATGTGTGGAGGAACCCATACAGATAACCCCGGAATTGACATACGAGGAAGTTCCAGTGAGAATCCTGGGCAGAGAGGAAAGAAGACTCAAAAACAAACTAATTCCCATGGTGAAAGTACAATGGTCCAAAGAGGGAGAAAGGGAACCTACATGGGAAACGGAACGAGAGATTAGACAGAGAGCGCCGGAGTTAATGGAAGATTGGTACGCACGAGTTTCGGGACGAAACTCAAAATTAGTGGGGAAGGATTTGATAGCCAGGGAAAAGGTATGATGGAACAAATAGTAGGGAATATAGCGGTAAAGTCTAGACATGGAAAAACGAGGGATACGGGAATTAAAGAACGAAAAAGGAAACGAAAAGATAGAAAAGTAAAGCAAAAGATAAAGGAGGGGTCAAAATAAAAAGAATGAGGAGTCAAAATGTGAATTAGGGAAGATAAGATGTCTATAAATAGGGGTGGGAAGGCCCAAAAACGAGTTAATTATCATTATGCAACGGAAATCCGGAAATTGTCGCGAAAGAACGAAATTGTCGCGAATTTTGGGAAGGCAAATTATTATCGCGAATTTCTTGTCAAGAACAAATTGTCGCGGATTTTAAGCCTTGCAAATTGTCGCGAATTTCAATCAAAGAGAATTATAGCGGATTTGGACGCAGAGAGCAAAATTGTCGCGAAAACGTTGAAAAGCAAATTATCGCGAAAATTTTGAAGGACAAATTATCGCGAACTTTGTCCTTGCACAAAATTGTCGCGGATTTCAATGAGGAAGTGATATATCGCGGAAATATAAAGTTTGCGTGTTTTCGTCGCGTCTCAACGCCGGATCGTGAGAGGAAAAGGACATGTAGGGCTACGATAATCACATAGTTAACAATAAGATAATAACGTCGGAAATCCAGTACTAAGACCTGTTACGAAATGCAGAGCTGAACGGATCCGGGTGGAAAAAGGGGTAGCGCCTAAGTACTCACCCTAGGAAGGGAAGCATATGGCTCGTCGAGTCAACCAACAGCTAACGGTTGGCTTGGGTGGGACATGTACCGAGCATGTTACTCTCCGCAACAGTAAAGTTAAAGGATAATGGGGATGATAAGGGTAAAAGATTAAGAAGAAGAAAAATAAGAAACGGTTAAAAGTAATGACTTACACGCGTGTGTACGGTTTATTTAAGAAACGAAAAGATGAGTATAGCGTGTGAAGTTTCCTTTAATATATTGTGACCACTTTACAGATTTTGTAGGTGACGCGTGATCTAGTCTAAAAATATTTTGGGTATTTATTTTTAGATCAGTCAATTTTTTAATTATTCGGAATTTAGTTTTTGTTGGAACACGAGCGATATACAAGGTTGGGCCCACAATGTGTGAGCTTACGTCCTCGGGAGAGCGAAGCTCTACCTTGGTTTCCACTATAAAAATCAAAGGTTACAAGTTCAATGATGTGACAATAATACTCCAGATGAAAACGGCTCGAAAAACGATCGAAAACACTCCGTCACGATGAAGCTGCCGAACACTCGCGAAAGAGGGGGCTGGTCGCGAGTTTTCGTACGAAATCTCGCGAATAGTGTTTTTCAGCAAGAACTCGCGAACTAGTCAACAACTCGCGAATAGTAACTTCAGAACAAGAACTCGTGAATAGTGATTCCGAGCAAGAACTCGCGAATAGTGACTCCCGAACAAGAACTCGCGAATAGTGATTCCGAGCAAGAACTCGCGAATAGTGATTCCAAGCAAGAACTCGCGAATAGTAACTTCCAAACAAGAACTCGTGAATAGTAATTCCGAGCAAGAACTCGCGACTAGCACTGTTTCGACATAATCTAGCAAACAGTAACCAAGATGAAGGTGGCCGCGAGTTCTGGTGCGAAAACTTGCGGATGAGATTGAAAAGCAAAGTCTCGCGACTACCTTAGCGAATCTGAGCCAGAGCCTTGCCTTGGGAAGTACTAAAAGAGTCTGAAATCCCATTTCAGTGCATTGGGGCTCTATTTATAGAGAAATCCAGCCCAATTAATAAGTTTCAGGCCCAGTATCCCAATTTCACTGGATTAAGCCCAAAGTACCTAAATAATATTCAATTAAATTAGAATAAATGCCATTCCGCAATATAACTTCGGAAATGCATCTCGATCGAGAATTAGCCGGAAATATCGATGAGAAAATACCGGAGGACCTCATAAATTAATTCACTGCTTCCAGATGTCGAATATACAGCAAAAAATATCACCACAACTTACTGGTATGCTTCTCGGTTGCCAAATTACGAAAATACCATTGGCCCCGTCTGGGGCTGAATTTGCCCGAGACAGATAGAAACATTAGTCAAATGCAAATATGTATGCCCGGGAAGTCCAAATTACGAGAATACCCCCAAAACTATAGAATGACGTAAATAGACGAGAATACCGAAAATATCATCAAGCCATGTGGGACGAGCTCCCGGGGCATCAAACTGATCTAGTCTAAAAATATTTTGGGTATTTATTTTTCGATCAGTCAATTTTTTTAATTATTCGGAATTTAGTTTTTGTGGAAAATGAGCGATATACGAGGATGGGCCCACAATGTGTCAGCTTACGTCCTCGAGAGAGCAAAGCTCTACCTTGGTTTCCACTACAATAATCAAAGGTTACAAGTACAATGATGTGACAATAATACTCCAGATGAAAACGGCTCGAAAAACCATCGAAAACACTCCGTCACGATGAAGCTGCCGAAAACTAGCGAATGAGGGGGCTGGTCGAGAGTTTTCGAACGAAAACTCGTGAATAGTGTTTTTCGGTAAGAACTCGCGAATAGTAACTTCTGAACAAGAACTCGCGAATAGTGATTCCGAGCAAGAACTCGTGAATAGTAACTCCCGAACAAGAACTCGCGAATACTGATTCCGATCAAGAACTCGCGACTGGCACTGTTTCGACAAAATCTCGTGAACAGTAACCCAGATGAAGGTGGCCGCGAGTTTTGGTGCGAAAACTCGCGAATGAGATTGAAAAGCGAAGTCTCGCGACTACCTTAGCGAATCTGAGCCAGAGTCTTGCCTTGGCAGGTACTAAAAGAGTCTGAAATCTCATTTAAGTGCATTGGGGCTCTATTTATTGAGAAATCCAGCGCAATTAATAAGTTTCAGGCCCAGCAGCCCAATTTCACTGAATTAAGCCCAAAGTACCTAAATAATATTCAATTAAATTAGAATAAATGTCATTCCGCAATAGTACTTCGGAAATGCATCTCGATCGAGAATTAGCCGGAAATATCGATGAGAAAATACCGGAGGACCTCATAAATTAATTCACTGCTTCCAGATGTCGAATATACAGCAAAAAATATCACCACAACTTACTGGTAAGCTTCTCGGATGCCAAATTACGAAAATAACCTTGGCTCCGTATGGGGCTGAATTTGCCCGATACTGCTAGAAACATTAGTCAAATGCAAATATGTATGCCCGGGAAGTCCAAATTACGAGAATACCCCCAAAACTATAGAATGACGTAAATAAACGAGAATACCAAGAATACCGAAATATCATCTAGCCATGTCGGACGAGCTCCCGGGCCATCAAACTGATCTAGTCTAAATATATTTTGGGTATTTATTTTTCGATCAGTCAATTTTTTTATTTATTTGGAATTTAGTTTTTGTGGGAACACGAGCGATATACGAGGTTGGGCCCACAATGTGTCAGGTTACGTCCTCGGGAGAACAAAGCTCTACCTTGGTTTCCACTACAATAATCAAAGGTTACAAGTACAATGATGTGACAATAATACTCCAGATGAAAACGGCTCCAAAAACGATCGAAAACACTCCGTCACGATGATGCTGCCGAAAACTCGCGAATGAGGGGGCTGGTCGCGAGTTTTCGTACGAAAACTCGTGAATAGTGTTTTTTGGCAAGAACTCGCGAACAGTACAAGAACTCGCGAATAGGTACTTCTGAACAAGAACTCGCGAATAGTGATTCCGAGCAAGAACTCGCGAATAGTTCTTCCGAGCAAGAACTCGCGAATAGTAACTTCCAAACAAGAACTCCCGAATAGTGATTCCGAGCAAGAACTCGCGACTGGCACTGTTTCGACAAAATCTCGTGAACAGTAACCCAGATGAAGGTGGCCGCGAGTTTTGGTGCGAAAACTCGCGAATGAGATTGAAAAGCGAAGTCTAGCGACTACCTTAGCGAATCTGAGCCAGAGTCTTGCCTTGGGAGGTACTAAAAGAGTCTGAAATCCCTTTTGAGTGCCTTGGGGCTCTTATTTATAGAGAAATCCAGCCTAATTAATAAGTTTCAGGCCAGTATCCCAATTTCACTGGATTAAGCCCAAAGTACCTAAATAATATTCAATTACATTAAAATAAATGTCATTCCGCAATAGAACTTCGGAAATGCATCTCGATCGAGAATTTACGGAAATATCGATGAGAAAATACCGGAGGACCTCATAAATTAATTCACTGCTTCAAGATGTCGAATATACAGCCAAAAATATCACCACAACTTACTGGTATGATTCTCGGGTGCTAAATTACGAAAATACTCATGGCTCCGTCTGGGGCCGAATTTGCTCGACATTGCTAGAAACATTAGTCAAATGCAAATTTGTTTGCCCGGGAAGTCCAAATTACTAAAATACCCAAAAACTATAGAATGACGTAAATAGACGAGAATACCAAGAATACAGAAAATACCATCTAGCCACGTCGGACGAGCTCCCGGGGCATCGTGATACCAAAAACATCCCCGGGTGATATCAACGCGGACGAGATATGAGAAGGGCATGGGAAGAAGGTCGTCGGTTGTCCGGTGATAGAGTCCGGTCTTTGAAAATACTCTAAATTATGTTGTTAGACTATAATGTTTCTGAACAATGTTTTAAGTTTACATTCGAACGTTTCGTTTTATTTATCATGTTTTTACCAAATCATCTAGGCCTAAATTAGGGTCGTTACAAATGGTATCAGAGCATAACATCGCTACCAAACCGGTAGTGGTGCGGTCCTATGTAGAAAGGTCTAGGAAACTCATAGGAGGACAACCGACCGTAGGAAGGGATGTGCATAGAATGTAGCATATGACATGAATAGGTATAGACATAACGAAAGCTTGATGTAGGAATGGCTCCTAGAACGAGAGCGAATGGGAACCGAGTGGAGGATAGCAATGCATCGGAGCAGGCACCGGCGATAGAAACCCTGGTTACGGATTCATCGACGCACCTCACGTTCAGCCAAGAGAGCCTCAGGGATCTGTTCCATACTATGGCAAGTTCCCTAGTTATCTCAATAAGACAGGGACAGACGGAGAGTTGAATCTCCGTGCATATGTAACAGGTGTTAAGGCCCGAAAAGGGTAGAATGTACTACAACGAGGCGTTAAAGAAGGCTGGGATGAACAGTTTCACTGGAGATAAGATGGGGGACGTGGAGGCGTGGATTATTCGCTTGGAAGAGAAGTTTGAACTGATCGAAACCCTGGAGGAACTTAGGGCAGGACTGGCCCCGCTATGGTTCGACGGTAGTACTGCCCGCTGGTGGGGAAGCGTGTCGACATCACTATTGAAGTATGGACCCATCTCTTGGGAGAAGTTTAAGAATGCATTTTTGGATTATTATGTGCCAAAAGGGCTTAAGAAGGACAAGAGGGCCGAGTTCGACAAACTGACTCAAGGGAATCGCCCCGTAATGGAGTATATGCAGGAATTCATCGAATTGGGTATGTATGCCCACGATATTATGGGAAGTGAACAAGAAAAGATGCACCGTTTTACAGAGGGGCTCAATGAACAAGTGAAACTGACTATATATGGACGCGACGATGAAGAATTTTCAAGTTTAGTGGCAGCAGATGTACGTGTGGATAGGGGAATGCGAAGAATGGATAAGGAATGCACCAGAAACTCCACAAGGAGTGAAGTTCAGGGACGGGCAGAATGGAAAGGAAAGGTCACTACAAACAGATTCGGGTGCGCACAAGGACCCCCGATCAGGCCGGCGTGCGCCAAATGCGGGAAAAACCATTTTGGAGAATGCCGGGCAGGAACCAACAGTTGTTTCAAGTGCGGCTAGGAAGGACACTCTGCTAGAGAATGCCCAAAGAAGACATGCATCGAAACCGGAGTTATCGAAACAGCGCAAGGGAAAGGATCACTGGAAATGCTCGAGTGTTCGCTGTGAACAAGGAACATGCCTCGGAGGCCGAAGACGTCGTGGCAGGTACACTACTTATTAATGGCTTTACAACTTTCGTATTATTTGATTGTGGGGCGACACATTCGTTTGTGTCGGAGAAGTTAGCGAAACGGTTTGGGATAATGAGAAGTAACGCTAAAATCAAAGTAAAGACACTGGCATCAGAAGCCCTGGAGGCAAACAGAATCTATAAGGGATGCGCAGTAGAAGTGGATACGGTACGAACAGAGGCAGACTTGAGGCCCGGGGATGGGAAGCATACGGTCCGTTGAGTCAACCAACAGCTAACGTGTAATATCCAGGAAAAAGGTATGATGGAACAAGTAGTACGGAATGTAGCGGTAATGTCTAGACAAGGAATAACGAGGGATACGGGAATGAAAGAAAGAAAAAGGAAACACAAAATAGAAATGTAAAACAAAAGATAAAGGAAGGGTCAAAATAAAAAGAAGGAGGGGTCAAAATGTGAATTAGGGAAGTTAAGATATCTATAAATAGGGGTGGGATGGCCCAAAAACGAGTGATTTATCATTAAGCCACGGAAATCCGGAAATTGTCGCAAAAGAAGGAAATTATCGCGAATTTTGGGAAGGCAATTATTGTCGCGAAAATTCACCTTTGCAAATTGTCGCGAATTTGATGTCAAGAGCATATTGTCGCGAATTTTAACCTTTGTAAATTGTCGCAAATTTCGATCAAGAGAATTATCGCGGATTTGGACGCAGAGAGCAAAATTGTCGCGAATTCGTAGAAGAGCAAATTATCGTGAAAATGTTGAAGAGCAAATTATCGCGAAAACTTTTGAAGTGCAAAATTGTCACGGATTTCAATGAAGAAGTGAATTATCGCGGAAATACTAAGTTTGAGTGTTTTCATTGCATCTTAACGTCGGATCGTGGGAGGAAAAGGACACGTAGTGTCTACGGTAATCACATAGTTAACAATAAGATAATAACGTCGGAAATCAGTACTAAGACATGTTACGAAATGCAGGGAAGCACGAGAAGATTATAACAAGCGAAAGCAAACGGTAAGCGGAGTGAACACAATGTAGTAAGAGAAGGTTCGGACTTAGGGAACGGGATTGGGTCATTAAGAAAGAAAGTAAAAGACACGAATAATGAGACGAATGTTAATAAGACTCGGGGTGAGGAAGGATGGACCGTCAGACCGAACCCAGCATCGTGCTTAGTACATGATTCGCCGAAGGAAGGGCATGTCTGATGAAGGGAACGATAAGTTCCAAAGATAGAAAGATGCGTACGAAAAAGGGCAGAATGGTTCCAGGTGGAAAAAGGGGTAGCGCCTAAGTACCCACCCGGGGAAGGGAAGCATATGGCCCGTCGCGTCATCCAACAGCTAACGGTTGGCTTGGGCGGGACATGTACCGAGCATGTTACTCTCGGCAATAGTAAAGTAAATTTATGAAGGGAATGATAAGGTAAAAGTAGAAGGAAATAAGAAAATGATTAAAAGAAACGATTTACGCGTGTGTGTATGGTTTATTTAAGAAATGAAAAGATAAAGTATAGCGTGTGTGAAGTTTCCATTAATAGATTGTGACCGCTTTACAGATTTGTAGGTGACGTGGACGAGATATGAGGAGGGCATGGGAAAGAGGTCGTCGGTTGTCCGGTGATAGAGTTCGGTCTTTTGAGAACACTCTAAATTATGTTGCTAGACTTTCATGTTTTGAACTATGTTTTATATTTACATTCGAACGTTTCATTTTATTTTGCACGTTCTTTTACCAAATCAGCTAGGCCCAAATGAGGGTCGTTACATAATAGTTGGCTTGGGCGGGACATGTACCGAGCATGTTACTCTCGGCAACAGTAAAGTAAATGCATGAGGGGAATGATAAGGGTAAAAGAAGAAGGAAATAAGAAAACGATTAAAAGAAACGATTTACGCGTGTGTGTATGGTTTATTTAAGAAATGAAAAGATAAAGTATAGCGTGTGTGAAGTTTCCATTAATAGATTGTGACCGCTTTACAGATTTTGTAGGTGACGCGGACGAGGTATGAGGAGGGCATGGGAAAGAGTTTGTGGGTTATCCGGTGATAGAGTCCGGTCTTTTGAGAACACTTTAATTATGTTGCTAGACTTTCATGTTTTGAACTATATTTTAAATTTACATTCGAACGTTTCGTTTTATTTTGCACGTTCTTTTACCAAATCAGCTAGGCCCAAATGAGGGTCGTTACATAACGATTGGCTTCGGCGGGACATGTACCGAGCATGTTACTCTTGGCAACAGTAAAGTTAAAGGATAAGGGGGATGATAAGGGTAAAAGATTAAGAAGAAGAAAAATAAGAAACNTGAAGCGGGGAACACATACTTGGATGCTAAGGTGTGGGAGAAAGATGAAGAGATGAGCCAAGTTCAAGCTCGAGCCCAAGAGAAAAGAAATAAATTGAACGAACTTCTCCTTCGGACCCCGGAAGAAAAGGCGACCTTGGAAGAAGATCTAGCTTAGGCCCGTACTGAGGGATAGAGTTCGGTTTGGGAAGTTGTTCTGGGGTTCGCTCGTTCCCCGTTGTTATTTGCTTTGGCCGATAGCATCCATGAGACTTATATTGCTTAGTATCTGAGTAATATGCGAGGCGAGATTACGAAGCAGTTCGGGCTTTCCCCTAATGATGAGAGGTGGAATTTGATCGATCCTTTGGAGAAGGATGAGGACTTCAAGGTGATTCCTTCTTTAGAAGAGCCCGTTTTGGAGAACAATCTTTTCTTCCTCTTTTTCGAGGAGATGGAAAGGGCGACCAACCAAAAGGTTGCTGATCAGGAAGAAGAGCTGAAGCAGATTGCAGTCCACACCAGACCGAAGGAGCATGAGAGTGAGGATAAGGACGAGGGGCAGATAGGCTCGAACAATTTTCTATATTATTGTGCCCCTGTTTTTATTCCCTTATTTTCAATGAAATGACTAGTTCTCCCTTCTTTGTTTCCTCTTTTCAGAGTTAGAATAGAGTTAAAAAGAACTAAGTTCGAGTTCGTTATGAGTGATTAAACTTGTTGGTTATAAGCTCTTTCTTACTTAATTTTTGTTAAGTATAAAATCGGGGTTCTTCGATAGGCATTGGCTCTTCGGTCCCCAACTCTACCTTAGGTTTAGGTTTGGCTAGGGTTAATTATATCGAATTTTCAGATGTACGTGAGGACCGCTCTTAATCCATCCTTGAGGTCATGATCATATTGTAAAGACGCAGCCCTAGTTCATTATGAGTTTCCAGGCTCCTGCCAAACTTCGGTTCTCCATAAGTCCCAAGTCGGGCTTGAGCTTGTGCTTTGATTGACTAATTCCAACCATTGTTCTTTCTTTTCGCAGCAGATTACAAGAGCATAAGGGTTGTTACCGAAGGGTGATAGCCGTCGAAGGGGAAGTTGAGTTCGTATTGAGTTCTGAGAGTTTTGCGATACATCCTCAATACTCAGCAAGCGCAGGATCATCTGACTCGTCAGAGCGGTCACTATCACTTGAGAGCCTTAGAGATGAATTTCTACTGTCACCAGTCCAAACTCGTCCAAAAGATCCAACTTCACGATCAGTCAATCATCTAATTAAAAACAATTTGTGTTATACCCATTTATATCATGTCTACGTTTAGAAGAATATATTTTGGCTTGAAATTGTCATTAATAATCAAAGATTTACAAGAAGTACCGCCTTAGATTCATGATGTTCCAAGTTCGGGGGATCTCATCACCATCTAATGTTTCCAATTTGTATGCCCCAGCTTCCAGTTTCTTTATGATTCGATAGGGTCCTTCCCAATTTCTGTCCAACTTTCCGACGTTCCTCTGAACCCTTATGTTTCTAAGGAAAAATTGTCTTCAGAGAACTCCCTTGGTAGGACCCGTTTATTATGGGCCTCCTCCATAATTCGCTGGTAAGAACACATTCGCGCGTAAATCGCATTTCTCTTTTCTTCGATTATCTCGAGGTCAAATAATCTCCTTTCATTCATATGCTCATCATACTGACTTATTCTAGGCGATCGGATGGCAGCCTATACCGGGCTAACAACTTCGGACCCATAAAAGAGTGAGAAAGGAGATTCAAGGGTCGTGGAGCGGGGTGTAGTCCAGTTACCCCATAAGACCTCATATATATGTTCAGGCCATTTCTCCCTAGATATTCCAACTTAGTCTTCAATCCCTTCAGGATAACTTTGCTAAATACTTTTGTGAGTCCATTAGTTTGGGGATGAGTCACTGATGAGAAATGTGGGTAATGCTCAACTTAACACAGAAATCCCGAACGGCCCTTACGGGAAATTGGAGCTCGTTATCCGAAACCAACTCTCGGGGTTGCCTGAAGCAGCTGGCGATGTTTCTCCATAAGAAGTGTTTTACAACCTTCTCTGAAATAATGGTCATCGCTTCTGCTTCAATCCACTTAGTATAAAATTCCACTACCACTGCAAAATTTTCGTTGCCCCTACTGATCGAGGGAACAGTCCAAGCATGTCAATTCCCCAACTGTCAAATGGACAGGGTAGCAGAGTCACTGATAAGGGAGCCCCTGGCAGTTGTGGGACCGGAGAAGTATATTGGCACACATCACATCTTTTGGTATACTTGTTGGCATCTTCTAGTAATGTTGGTCAAAAATATATGGCTCTGATAACGCGATGATATAAAGATCAAGCCCATGAGTGAATACCACATATCCCTTCATGAAATAAATCATGACAGCTCAGCCTCAATAGGGGACAAACATCGCAAAAGCGGACCCTCGAAACTATTTTTGAACAATCGTCGTCGCTCAAGACGTATCTTTTAGCCAGAAATTCAATTTTTCAGCCCTCTTATGTGTTCTCAATAAGATAATCATTAGTCAGATATTTTTTGAAGGGGTCCATGCACGTGGGTTCCCGGGGAGACTCTGTAGCATCAATATTTAAGCCTTGAAGTTTATGGCATAATGCCCCGATTTCTTCAACTGATTGTTCGGTCACCGATATCTCGACCGAAGGTCGATCTTGAATATCGACCGATATAGTGCCCGGTCCAATATTTGGTATGCCTACAGCCAGTCTAGCTAATGCATCAGCAACCTTGTTCTGTTCTCGCAGCACGTGGTCAAGTGAAAATTCGCTGAACTTCTTAGATAATCCCAGAACCTTAGCATGATATAACTTCATCGTGGGCTCATGTGTTTCAAATCTTCTTGTGAATTTGATATTACCCGGTAGTATTCTCAGTACTACTACACCCCGGGAGCTCGTCCGACGGGGTTTGATGGTTTTTTCGGTATTCTCGTATATTTACGTCATGGTGTATTTTCGGGGTTATTATCATAATTCGGACCTCCTAGGCCTACAAACGAGCATTTCACTCACATTTATATCAGTTTCGGATAAGTTTGGCTTCGAACGGGGACAAGGGTATTTTCATATTTTTTCACCTGGGGGACGCACCGGTAAGTTGTGGCAGTACTTCACCTATCAATTCAATATTTAGAGGCCATGAACCAACCCACGGGATTTGCAGGTGTATTCCCATCGACATTTCCGACTAATTTTCGGCCGGGACGCATCTTCGGAATTGTATGGCATTTGTTCCAGCTTAATTGGATATTATTTAAGTAATTTGGGCTAAGTCAAGTATAATTGGACTCTTGGGCCTGAAACTGACTAATTGGGTTGATTTTCTTTACAAATATGAGCCCCAAGACACTGAAAAATGGTCTAGACTCTTGATACACTGCTCAAGAAAAATTGTTTACTTAACCTCATTCTGCTACTTGCGACTTTTTGCAAGTAGTCGCGAGTGTGTATCATCATGGTTGTAGTCGCGACTTTTTGTCACCTGGAGTCGCGAGTTTCTGCTTACTCGCGACATTCTGCACTGTTTCGTTGGCTCTGCACCTCGGTACTCGTGACTTTTTGACATGCTCTCAGTAGTCGTGACTTTTTGTGTTCGGACTCGCGAGTTTCTGCATTGACTCGCGATTTTTTGATAGTTACGGCACATCAAAGTGTATTTGATTGTTTTTCGTGCCGTTTTCGTTCGGATTATCAATATCTTTTGATTGTATATGTATCTCTTGATTATTATAGTGAAAACCAAGGTAGAGCTTCGCTCTCCCTTGATTATCCCAACCTCGTATATCGCTCTTTTCCCCACAACAATTGAATTTCGAATAATTAAAGAAATTGACTGATCAAAAAATAAATATCCAAAATATCCCATTGAGAGCATTATTGCTGAGTTTGGATTTCTATTATCATGAATACTCGGAATTCTGATGACGACGTTTTTGATGAAGAGATAGAGGAAGAATCTAACCCTCAAGCGAATGATGGGGGTGCTGCGTTACCGGGGGCTCAATCATCAATCCTGGAGGAGCCTCCTGCTCAAAATGTTACTGTTCGACCCTCCCGGAGTGAGTTTTCATCCTCAAGGGCACCTATATTTTATCCTCTCCCACCTCGGTGTTTATCGAGATGTTATGAATTTGGGAGAATTGGGCGAGTTGATGTCCGTAATAATGCCCATCTTTGGCCAACCGAACGCTCTAGATCCGCGGACCAGAACGACGACGATGAAGATTTGGAAGAGCAAAGACGTATCTTAATCGCTCAATTGGAAGAAGTTATAGCTCAGAGGAGATCCCGGAGGAACAACGCTACCCCGAAACCCGTTGCTGATGAGGTAGCGATAGAAGATACTGATCATGTTCCAGAACCACGAGCAAATACTACGGTAACTGAAGAGTAGAATGACACTCTACAACGAATTGGAGATTTGATAGAATTGAAGTTTAAGGAGATAAGTGGTAAGATGGAGTGAAACGATGCAAGGATGAACCAGCTGGAGACCAATCTGACTTTTGGCAAGGAAATGAGACGGGTGTATGGCAGCACACCCGGGATACTCAAGTTTGTTCTTATCAGGATTATGTGGGGGTAGATCCCCAAGTTTGTTCTCATCGACTCAATGTTAACTCGTATGTGCGACCAGTTCATCAAAAAAAGTGGAAGTTTTCCCCTGAGAATGAGAGAGCGATTGATGAGGAGGTGGAAAGTTTGTTGCAAGCAGGATTGATAGAGCATGTTAGATACGCGGATTGTGTCGCGAATCCAGTGGTGGTCCCAAAGTCGAATAATAGCCGGAGAGTTTGCATTGATTTTACTGATTTGAATAAAGCATGCCCGAAGGATCCGTATCCACTACCGGCCATTGACATGATGGTGGATGCGGCTTGTGACTTTGAATTCCTTAGTATGTTAAATGCTTTTAAAGGTTATAACTAGATATTTATGCATTGTGAAGACAAACTGTTTACTTCGTTTATGAAAAATAAATGTATTTTTTGCTATAAAGTTATGTCATTCGGGTTAAAGAATGTTGGGGCCACCTATCAACGTCTGATGAACTCGATATTCAAGGATATGATTGGAAAATGTTTGGAAGTTTATATTGATAATATATTGATAAAAAGCCGACACGGGAATACCCACATCCAATATCTGAATGAGTGTTTAGTATATTGAGAAAATATCGAGTAAAATTGAATCCACTTAAATACGCATTTTGTGTAAAAAGGGGGAAATTCCTTGGATTTATGGTATCCGAAAGGGGAATCGAGATGAATCCTAATAAAATAATAGCTATCTAGCAAATGACTCCTCCAACAACTGTTAGAGAGTTACAAAGAATTACGGGTCGATTAGCGTTGTTGAATCGTTTTATTTCGTGTTCTGCAAAGAGAAGTTCAGCGTTTTTCCGAGTATTGCTGATGAGAACTTTAGGACCGGGTACCCTGTGATGGGTAAGGCCCATTAAATATTGGGCTAATTCAAATGGTGGAATCGAATTCTTGCGGCCCATTTGTACACTTAAGGAAAAGCGGCCCGATGTTTAACGAGAGGACCGAAGATTACCTTAGGCGGAATAAAGCGTTTTCTGGTAACTGGCTCCTTGGTTCGGTCCGAACGGTTACAGACTCACGTTTTCCACGCTTCGGGCCTCCACAAGTTTACCAGGCATCAAGCCCGATCACGCAGACCACGCCTCGGTCCCATCCTCGTTTTACATTCCGCAATAACAATCTCTAACAAACCTGTCAGAGGCGGTTACATAGCGTGATTTATACAAGCCGCTAACTCTATAAATACAGGGCGCGACGATGGAAATAGCAGGACCTTTTGGACGCTTAAGAACAGGCCGTTACACTGCCGGAGTTCTTACTGCTTTCTTTTCCTTGTCATTTTCATTAAGCCTCTGTTGTATTCGTTATGAATTATTTGATTGGTGAACAGGCTAAGAGTATAATCTGCTCTTAATCAAGTGGTTTTCACCCCAATTTCTGTTGTTTCCACTATACATCGCCGTGTCATCGTTTATTTCCAGTTTTTAATCGTCTTCCACAACAAAAACAAATCAGAACCGAGTTCGTTTGCTAAACGAACCGGACAACTGTTGGTACCCCCTAAAAAGGGACCATAACAATTGCGTAAAACAAATCTCTTGTATTGAGATGGTGAATGCAGTATGGCTTTTGAGAGCCTAAAGGATTATCTGAGTAAACCACCGTTTATGTCTCCCCCATCCCCTGGGGAGCCGTTGGGTTTATATTTAGCGGTATCTAAAGAGGCAGTGAGTGCCACCTTAGTCAGACTTAGCTTCTTCACTATCTTAATCGTCGGAGGAGAGGTGTCGAACATATCTTTAAGAAACTCCACATCAGTTAATTTCTTTGGAACGAAGCCTGCTATTTCAGCCTAATGACGGGCCCGAGCATCTATTACGATGGCGGGAGTATATATCGGAGGGTCGTAATGAGACATCACGTCTTCTTCTTTAAAAATGTCCTCCACAAGGGGACCCACAGGCTCCGAGAACATTTGGGCCAATCTTCGAAATGCATCCGGTGGTGAGTCCACTTCGATCTCAATCTCCTCCGAATATAATTGTCGGTGTAAATCTTCCTCCAAATTGAACTGGAGCGCCCCAAACGGTTCCTACGAGCAGTCTGACTTCTCTGCCGCAAGCACATGCTTAAATTTTCCGGAGAGGCCGGAATCTAACATCTCTTTCTCCTCAAGTGTCAGGGATATGCCCAAGATTCTTTGGTCCTGGACACTCCCTCAAAAAAATACAGGACATACGACTTCGCATTCGCTATGGCCACCAAATTTCACAAACTCGGGGAGTGTACTATAAACTCCTATATTAGTTTCCGGAAACAATCATTGATCTGGGACGGCAACCTAGCAGCTCGATCCCGGAGACGATCTACAGTCGACTGGAGGGATTTATTCTTTGATTTCAATTCTTTAATCTCCTTCGTGGCCTTCCCGAGGGCTTTCTTATCAGCTATACTGCATCCTTGGCCTTCTTCAGTTTTGCCTCGGTGTCAGTTTGGGTCTCCTTCAACTTGTCCTGAGCGTATTTCTCATTCACCTTGAGGGTGTCTATAGTTTGTTCGAGAGCATGCCTTTTCCCGATATGATAGGCTTCACACTCCGTCAATTCGCTGCGATTAGCGTGAGTTAAAGCGTCAATAACCTTATTATGTTCTTCCCGGAGTGCGGCCATATCTTGGGCATGCTTTTCCCGCTGGTTCTGAATTAATTTTTCTACGACTTTCTTCGTCTGCTCCCCTATTATATCCGGACAGTCAAGCTCCGAATGCCAAGCATGCAATATTTCCCTACTGCAGCCGCAGTACTCAGTTCCACGAGTGCCCGCTCTATCTGAAAGAAAATCAAGAGTTATGAGTGTATATACATATCAAAGATGAGGCAAATAATCTTTGGAGCAATAATGGTCAGTACGAACCTATCCCCAGCACGACGTATCGTTACAAGTTGCCCCATCGCCCGACTAAAATCAGTTAACACCGTGTGGTCATCTTGGCCCCGCGGTGGCATCTCTGGATTCCGATCAAAATACGTCAAGGCCGGCTTGTTGGTTACCTTGTCATCCTTCGGAATCCAATGGGCCACTCCGTACTTAACAAGACAAAGCCGACCTAACGCCCCATCTTTAGCCATTCCTTCACAGTGAGTTTCAGAATATTTCTTATCCGGAAGGCATCGAGAAAGTCGACGTTCAACCCACTCTTTTTAACGGGATCCGATAATTCCAAAATGGCCGGACGACAAGGGAGATTGAATTCGGGTTCAGTTGGAAAAGGTGAATTTTTAGGTGTGTTAGGAGTTTTATAATGAAAAGGTGAAGGGGAAAGCGAAGCCCACACTCAAGGTATTCAAGGCAGATAGTATAGGTAGCTACCAGTGGACACAAAATACGGTTAGCAGGTCCGGGCTAATACAAAACGCAGTCGGAAGGGAGGTGGTATTCCTCCACAATAGATTTCCACTTCCGAGCGTGCATGCTATAAGGTTGATCAAAAGATTTTAGAACCTTAACCTCGGGACTTTGGGGGCTGAGAGTATTTGAAAGTTGGGCCATTAGTTCAAAAAAGTGAGGATGTAAGTTCGAAGTGTGATGCGGAAAGGGCGACATGCTTGAGTTAGAACTCTACGAGTTGGATGAGGAGTTCAAAGAGCGTGACGATGAGGTATCGAGGTTCGAAGGACGGGCGGAATCGGAAGACATTAGTTAGTTAAGTTCAAAATTATTTTTTCCAAATTTTATTAAGTGTCTCGCGAGTTTTTGTACTAAAAGTCGAGAGAGTTACTGTTCGTCCAAAGCAGTCGCGAGTTTGTGCAAGTGGTCGCGAGTTTTTGCATGTAAAGTGAGATCAATTATTGTTCAAACAGTGCAGTCGCGAGTTTTTTAACGTAGTCGC
>RWGZ01001480.1:11430-36135 GCA_009725065.1 Utricularia reniformis
AAGAACGAACTTCTCATAAGAAAATTTGAAAGTAATCATTTCTATCCTAACTTGGTATAAAACAAGCAATTTCAATGGGTTCAAGAAATCAGAAATAACATTACAAAAAAACACTCAAAAGAGTATAGCATGGAAATAAACCTCTATATATTGGCACTCTTTATGTTGGATCGGATAAGAAGTCCGATTTTGTCCAGCCCAATACAGAATTGTCAAAAGTCCCTAGGCCAAGGGAAGAAAGAATTCAACGGCCCAATTTTTCTGCTCAGCCCAATTTCGAAGGCAGTTGCAAGAAATGGTCATTCATGCACTAACACATGATCACACGATGTAGATTGAGATGAAAGTGCCTGAAGAAGATAAAAGCAGTATAAAATCTGTGAAGATGATATACGAAGAGGGACAAGTGGATACAAAAGAAGACGATCAAAGAAAAGGCGGAAATTACTGGATTAAATGCAGCAGTGACTGTGTTGGTAAAAGTCGAATTCTTGTTCATCATTTGTATCTGATACATTCAAAGTGTGGATAGTAAATTAGACCCGGAGAGTGGTCTCGTGGTTTTTTCCAGGAATCGCCTGGTTTTCCACGTAAAGTTTTTGCGTTCCTCAAACTTATATCACAACGTAAAACTGCATGGAATGAAGTCTAAACAAAATTGATAACATAAAACTTATCTGATTTGTAGACTAAGTGATTATCCTTTCAAAGTGGTGGCCCATGCAGGTCCTGAAGCTGCAGAAAAAAGAAACTGAGAGTATTTAGAGAAGTTGTGATTAAAAGTGGGAAGAGGAATAAATTGAGAAACCTGACAGATATGGCCTCAGAAACATACTCGATGATCAGACTTACTTCAAAGAATTATGCAGAATGGAAGAATCGAATGGAGGACCTCTTAAACTGCAGAATGTTCTTTGATCCAGTCGAATTTGGAGATAAAAAACCTACTGAACATACCCCTGAAGTATGGAAAAATATGCACAAACAAACTCTTGGATTCATTAGGCAGTGGATTGACTCATCTCAATATCATCACGTTAGTTCAGAAACGGATGCAAAAATATTATGGACAAAGTTGGAACGAACCTTTGAATCAAATCAACCCAAAGTCAAGGTTCACTCCTTCATCGTCTGTTGGGGATGAGGTATAAAGATGGCATGTCAATGCCCGACTACATTGGACAATGGTTAGAAGTAAAAAGTCTCATGGCCAAAGCAAATCTGAAATTAGAAGAAAAACTGGTATGTCTACTGTTATTGTACTCCTTACCTCACTCTTGGTAGCCCCTTGTGATGCTATTACATGGAACTGCACCTAAAGAAGATCACAAGTTAGAAGATATCAAAGAGCAACTAATAAATGAAGAGTTGAGACGAAGAGATTACAAAAATGATTATTGCAAAGAAACAGTAGCATATACCACAGAAAACAGAGGAAGATCAAACCAAAAATCTCAAAATCAGAAGAGAGGTAAATCTCGGGAAAAATCAGCAGATAAGAAAGCACAAGACAGAAAAAAATTATGATGGAAATCATGAAAGAAAGGAAACAAGAACTTGTTTCCATTGCAAAAAGGTTGGTCACCTTAAAAAAGACTGTTATTTCTGGCTCAGAACAAAAACCGATACAGCCCCTTCCTCTGGGCATAATGCTACCACATCAGAGGAAGAAGAGATATTGGTTCTAGCTGCTGAAGAGGATAAAGAAATTAAAAGTGAATGGATCGTTGATTCTGGAGCTTCATGTCATGCAAGCCCATATAAAGAAATTTTCTCAACATACATTGAAGGGATGTTCGGAAAAGTAAAGATGGGAACAGAAACTACAGCTGAGATTGAAGGAATTGGAGAGGTGCATATTGAAACTGATCAAGGAGTTAAACTAGTTCTTAAGGGAGTGAAGTACATACCCAAGCTAAGGATGAATCTATTCTCACTATATGATCTAGATAAAGAAGGTTACAGCAGCATAATTGGAAATGGATTTTGGAGACTTACAAGAGGATCTCTGGTGGTGGCAAAAGGCGTTGCAACACAAAATCTATACAAAACATCACTCAAAGTTATTACAACAACAATTCAAGCAGCACAAAACGTAACAGATTTTGAAATTTGGCACAAGAGATTAGGTCACTTATCTGAAAAAGGAATGAAACTGCTGAAACAGAAGCAACTGATCACAACAAGTGGAAATGAACTCCAAGAATTATGTGAAACGTGCGAAAAAGGAAAGAAACAAAAAGTCTCATTCAAAACAGCACTGGAAACGAAATTGAAACCCTTAGAGTTGGTATTCTCAAATGTTTGCAGCATAGACACTCAGTCATTTGGGGGAAAGAAGTATTTTGTGACATTTATTGACAATGCTATAAGAAAAAGTTGGGTATATCATATGAAATCTAAAGATGAAGTTTTTGATTATCTAAAAGTATGGCATCCAGCAGTAGAAAGAGAGACTGATATGAAACTGAAATGTTTCAGATCAGATAATGGGGGTGAGTTTACCTCAAATGAAATGGAAGCATATTTTAGAAATTAGGGAATTAGACATGAAACTACGGTTCCAGACACACCTCAACATAATGGAACCGCAGAAAGAATAAATAGAACTCTTCTTGACAAGGTTAGATGCATGTTAAAAACCGCAAAGCTCCCTAAGGGATATTGGGCAGAAGCAATTCAAACAGCATGTTATCTAATAAATAGAAGTCCTACTTCAGCACTGAACTATCAAATTCTGGAATGGAAATGGACAAACAAAATTCCTAAATATCAACACTTGAGAGTGTTTGGGTGCAAAGTGTTAATACATGTTCCAAAAGAAAACAGGCAGAAACTTGATGACCATGCAGAGGAAGGAATTTTTCTAGGGTATGAAGACAACAAGTTTGGTTACAATATATGGAATGCAGTCAAAAACAGAATCATACGATCAAGAGATGTAACTTTTCTGGAAAAAAAGTTCATGAAAGACATTACAAAGTCTAGTGACAGTAATGAAAGAGCAGAATGATATATGAAGGGAATGTGGAATTACCAATACCTTTACCAAGAGATGGAGGTAGAAGTGAATGTGAACATTCAAGTGAAGAATCACAATCCGAACCTGAAATCCAACAACCATTCAGGGGTGATAGTGAACCTGTGGAAACAGAGGAAACAAATATCTGACGAACAAATTGAATCAGAATGCATTCATTAAGATATCATACATCCGAATACACCATGATTACTCAAAGTGGTGAACCAGAAAATTTCCAAGAAGCAATTAACAGCAAATGTAGTAAATGTTGGTGGAAAGCAATGGCAGAAGAGATGGATTCACTTAGAAAAAATGATACATTTGATTTGGTAAATCCCCCCAATGCAGGAAAATTTTAGAGAATAAATGGATTTACAAATTGAATCAAGAGGTGGATGGAGGTGTAAAATATAAAGCTAGAATTGTTGCAAAGGGATTCACTCAGAAAATAGGAATAGATTTTGATGAAATATTTTCTCCGGTTGTAAAACTGACATCTATCAGATTCATCTTAGCAGTGACTGCATTTTTGGACTTAGAACTCGAACAAATGGATGTCAAAACCGCATTTCTAAATGAAAATTTGGAAGAAGAAATATATATGAAGCAACCGGAGGGTTTCACAAAGAAAAGGGCTGAAAATCAAGTTTATAAACTCAAGAAGAGTTTATATGGATTAAAAAAAACACCTAAGATGTGGAACAAAAGATTTGATGAATTTATGTCGAAAACAGGGTTCAGGAAAGCTGAAAGTGACTCTTGTGTGTATTACAGGAAAAAAGACACTGGAAAATTCATCATATTATTACTATATGTAGATAATATGATAATATCCAGTCAAAGCAAAGAGGAAATCAGTGAGTTGAAGATAGCAGTAGCTACTGAATTTGATATGAAAGACTTAGGCCCGGTAAAAAGAATTCTAGGAATCGATATTTTCAGAAACAGAGGTAAGAAATTAATTACTCTATCTCAACAAAACTATGCTGATCAAATCATCAAGAGGTTCAACCTAGAAGGATCAAAATCGTTGATTACTCCTATGTCAACAACTACTCTACTAAGCAAGGAACAAGAGCCAAATTCAGAAAAGGAAATTGATGAAATGAAAAGTATACCTTATTCCTCAACAGTATGAAGTCTTATGTACCTGGTAGTGTGCATAAGGCCGGATCTGGCACACTCAGTTTCATCAGCAAGCCGCTTCCTTACAAATCCAGGGAAGGATCACTGGGAAGCTGTAAGAAAAATATTGAGATATGTAAGCGGGACAACTGATATAAAATTATGCTATGGAGGAGAGCATGAACTGAAACTAAAAATGTTTGCCGACTCAGACATGGCTGGAGATTATGACACTAGAAGATCTACTTCTGGCTACATATTCATACTAAACTCAGGGGCATATCATGGATGTTAAATTTACAAAAGAGCATTGCACTATCAACGACAGAAGCAGAATACATAGCTTTAATCGAAGCTGGAAAAGAACTTATCTGGTTAAAGAGACTGTCCAAAGAGCTCAACCTCAGAATAAACGTTGAAGAGATCTATTGCGACTCACAGAGTGCCATAGCCTTGAGTAAAAATGCAACGTATCATGCTCGGACAAAACATATAGATATCAGAATGCATTGGATACGAGAGGAAATAAACACTGGTGAAATGAAAGTGAAGAAGATACCTACCGAAGAAAACCCGGCTGATTTCCTTACAAAAATCGTGCCTACAAACAAATTTCAGCTCTGCGCGAAGCTTGCAGGGCTGAAGACGGAACCCTAGCTTTTGAAGAAAGCGACGATTCTGTAATGCGCTGGAGGGGGCATTTTGTTGGATCAGATAAGAATTCGTTTGTGTCCAGCCCAATACAGAATTGTCAAAGTCCCTAAGCCAAGGGAAGACATAAATCAGCGGCCCAAATTGTTTCTGCTCAGTCCAATTTCGAAGGCAGTTGCAAGAAATAGTCATTCATGCATTAACACATGATCACACGATGGAGATTGTGGGGGAGTGCGTGAAAAGGAAAATAGCAGTATAAAATCTGTGAAGAAAAATTACGAAGAAGATGATGTGGATACAAAAGAAGACGATCAAAGAAAAGGCGGAAATTACCGGATTAAAGGCAGCAGTGACTGTGTTGGTAAAAGTCGAATTCTTGTTCATCATTTGTATCTGATACATTAAAAGTGTGGATAGTGAATTAGACCCGGAGAGTGGTCTCGTGGTTTTTTTCCAGGAATCACCTGGTTTTCCACGTAAAATTGTTGCGTTCCTCAAACTTATATCACAACGTAAAAACTACAGGAAATGAAGTCTAAACAAAATTGATAACATAAGAATTATCTGTTTTGTAGACTAAGAATTTATCCTTTCATAAAAAACAAACTGAATTACTTGACCGCTGCATCTGCTGTTAGGGACGTTTTTCAATCTTCATAACTTGTTTTTAGTAACACTTCAAATACACCAACGAAACTCGCACATTTTCAACTCCCCGTGTTTTGAAATTGGTTTAAGTTATGATAAATGTTTGGTTTTGTAAACGCTGCACAACTTTCCTTGCTGGGAAGGAATAAAATGTGATTTGCAGAAAGCAAAGTATGTGTGTTCTGCCCATGTATAGACTTCAAAAGGATTTGGGTGGAGAGATTGAAGTAAACTGTGAGTTTTAGGTGTTGCAGCTGAAGGTTGCAATGAGCTGCAATTTGAAGCCGTCGTTGGTGTCTCATGGTCAGCAGCAGGAGCCAGATTCATATCCATCTGCCATCTTCATCATTCTTTCATTGCACTCCTCAGCAAACGTAGTTGATGTGNGATATGTAAATTACACCGACGAATTTACCTCTACGACTTTTTTCTTCAGATTCGACAAACAATTTCAGGAAGAAACGGGAAACGTATGGAGAAAACCACAAGGACATGGATTCACGATCGGGATTCTAGTCCAAAAAAATGGCTGAGGTATCTTGTACGTCATTTCTTATAATGTTGAATTCCAGGCAATGCAGGTATTTTATCTCAACTTGTGACTTATAATGTTGAATTCCAGGAGGTTTAGGGTGGCACAAAAGTAGAAGAGCTGGATTGAAAGGGGAAAAGTTAGGAAAAAGAATAATCTGTCATCCGGCAATTGCAACTTGGTCACCTTAGATCAAAACAAGAACAATCTGCCCTCCATCGCCGTTGTTGTTTGAGACTGGAACTCAGAAGAGTTAGGACAGAAAATGTAGGAAAATGTTCGGAGTAATGGTGTTATTTTATCAGTAGAAACAGCGGAAGTTATTAGCTTCTTGTTACGTTGTTGAATATTGTATGTTGATGAAGTTATGGCATTGAATATTAGGCTTGAATTGTGTTCTTCATTCAAGAGAAGAAACAGAATGGAACAGCGAAAAACAGCAAATTCAATAAACAACAGAGTTCAAACTTAATACATCAAACATAAGCTTAAACGGCAAAGTTTCAGAGGCAACACGCAACACACATACCCATTAAACATTAAATTGATGAAAGATAATCAAACAGAGCAATTCAGCGTCTCAGGTCTGCCCTTGGACTCTGATCACATCTTATGAGGATATTGGCAACATTTCATCACTCCCCCGGAATGCAGAGGCCATCACATACACCAATCTTCGCACGGAGGTCCTCAAATTGTGGGCGATGCAGGCTCTTGGTGAATATGTCCGCCAATTGATCCGTATTTGGGCAGTGAACGAATTCCACGCTTCCATCCTTTTCGGCCTCTCTCACGGCATGAAATTTGATTTTGATATGCTTTGATCTCCCATGATATACCGGGTTCTTTATCATGGCAACTGTTGATTTGTTATCACACAATATAGTAGTGGCTTGGTGCTGAGTGAGTCCCAGAGCTGATAACAGTTCTCGCAGCCATAACGCATGGTTTGAAGCTGCGGCAGCTGCCATGTACTCGGCTTCTGCTGAGGATTGAGCCACACATTCTTGCTTCTTTGATTTCCAGCAGAACATGCTTGACCCCAGCGAGAAGCAGTACCCTGATGTGCTCTTGCAGTCGTCCAAGCAGCCGGCGAAGTCAGAGTCTGTGAATCCCAGCAACCTGACATTTATCCCCTTTGTAAACATAAGTCCATAACTTACAGTCGCTTTGATGTAGCTTAGTATCTTTTTGGCAGCAGTGAAGTGAGTTTGGGTTGGTTCCTGCATGTATCGCGACAGGACACTAACCGAAAATGCGATGTCAGGTCTCGTTGTGACTAAAAACATGAGGGATCCAATCACGCTCCTGTACAGCTTAGCATCGGCAAGGGAGCTTCCATCTTTCACTTCATATTTCATCCCACCAGTCATTGGAATTTGAGAGGCATCTTGTACATTGAACTTAACTAACAACTCGGAAGCGTATTTCTTTTGACTCATAAAAACTCCATGCGAATATTGATTTAATTCAAANAGCAATGGCAAAAAAAGGAAATCACAGAAAATCAATCAAGAACGAACCACAATCAAAAGCAGCATTCAAGTGAAGATATCCAAGGATTTCTACCGCGAAATAGAAGAAGCTGAAGCGCGATCCAGAGCCATCAGGTAACCGATCTGGAGAACCCCCGCGTTGCGTTTAATTTGTAGGAGCGGCGCAGTCTTAATTTGTACCACTAAAATATAAATATTTTGTGAAAAATAAGGAGGTGTCCGATACAGCTAAAAAAAAAGCCGTGTCCTTTGACTTCGTTTCTTGATAGAGCTTTTCATTCTCTGCTAATTTCTCTCCAGTCCATAGGTTAATCAATGTGTCTTGACACTTCTATTAGCATTGAGCACATGTGATTATGTGACGTACCCAAATCGGATAGTTTAGAAGATTATGAAGAATATGAGCTTGGATCGACCTCCTCGGAATTAGACCTATTATGTATTGGGTCTTATTAAATCGTAGGTTTATTTGTATTGTTTTGGGTATAAATCCCTTCGATGTTTTGTTTAACAATCATCTATCGAAATTATCACAATTCTATTTCTCCCATTCGGCTCTTCTGCCGTTCTCCTCCCCTCTACCTGCGTCTGCTCCTCCACCCCTTTCTTCCATCTAATTCTTCCTCATTTTCTACCTCACTCCTTCGTCTATTCGTCTGTTACGATCCAAGATCGTGACAAGTGGTATTGGAGCTTTCGAACCTCGGCTAAAATGGATTCTAGAACGAAGCAGAAATCTAAAGCCACAGTTGATTCTCCTTTATCAATGGATTCACGAGACAAAATGTTCCCTGAACTCCAGCGCAACGCAGCTTACAATGGATATGTGGAGCATGATTATCCTTCCCAAATCCAAAATCTCTGTTCAGCTCAACTAGATTTTTGAGATTCTCTCAAAGACCAGTTACGAGGTTTCGAACAAAGAATTGATAAGATCATTAAAGATAGCCATGATTCTGTTTGTGCTCAACTTCGTGATATCTCCCAACAACTTGAAACCCTAGCTAAAGGAACTGAAAGGGGGCAGACATTAGGTATGGCTATCCAATATGTCTCTAATTTTGATAAATTACCTAGCTTTTATGAGAAGACTGTCGAAATTATTACTTCCAGTGAGCATAATCAAAATTTAGACCAAATGAGTGATGATTTTGAAAATTGTCACATTGGGGTTTTAGTTGAAGAAGATTCATCGTTCGGAACTTTTGACTTGATATATGGTGTGTTACTCCCTGAAACATGTTTAAATTGTCATAGATCTCTGTATTCCTCTGATTATATGACTAGAAATGGAGGCATTATTGACCCATATTTTGCTCCTAATGTGTCAACTTGTACTTCTCATAGCTTGAGTAGAAACGCTTATGTTGGAATTCCTATTCCGTTGGATGCTTGGAAAGAACCATATTCTGTGTCTTCTTGAAGAAAGTCAATAGTATCAATTTAGATAATGTTCTAGTGGGAAGTAAGGGTGACTTTAATGTTATGGATGCCATAATTTTTGGAAGATCTAACAGGAAACGGGATGAAAAGAGATCATCAATTAGCCCTCCATATGAATCACATATGAAACTTTCTAGCATGGAAGTCCAATTGGGTTTGTATTCTGTCTCTAGTAATGTTATTAATGAAATTGAGAATGAATCTCATGAGATGTCTAGAAGCAAAAGGTTAGGTACGGATAATATGCACTCGAGAAGCTGCCATCTATATGAAAAACAGTCTAAAAAGTTTCTCAGTGGTTCGAGATTCACATATAATAATGAGTACGCCAAAATGTGGAAGCATCAGATGTTGTCTCTAATTGAGCTTCTATTATCAACTCTTATTCCCAAGGTTTGCCAATCTTATTCTGCAACTTTTCAGACGTTTCGAGTCGAATTTATAGACTGTGACATCATTTGGACTGATTACGGGGTATTTGAGAATTATGTGATACTTAAACGATTGCTTGATGATGATGTAATTTTACATGCTAGAATTCACTCTAAGAGCAATAAAGAAAGTGGGGCAATTACGGTTGATAAATTTGTTGGTGAAATAAGAGGCACTTATGATGAATTGCTTAAGGAATTAAAGTTGCGAGTTGTAGCTAAGGAAAAAGAAGATCATTCATTTAAAAGAGACAATGTCCAAGTTGATTTCGGAAATGATATTACTAATCTTTATATTATGGCGGAACTTAAACCTCATGTTCAACCACTTCCATGTCAAGCACAGAGCCCTTGCGAGATGTTTGGAAATTACGAAGTTAGTTTTGAATTTTGTCTCCTTACGGCGTTGTCATTGGGGGAAAAGATCAAGAAAACAATTGCTCGTATCCCTCTTTTCGTGACTCAGTTTTGCTGCCCTAATAGTTTAGTTGATAGGAACATGAACGGTGAAGAAAAACTCGATCCTTGGGGTCAAGGATCGTCTCATGGTGGGGGATTGATAGTGGATGAGAGTGATACGGAGCAGTGGAAGAAATGTAAGCTGGAAGCAATGAAATGCAACTCTAAGTGTGACTTGGAAATAGAAATTCATTTATTCGTCAATGGTGATCCTCATTGTCAAGGTAAAGATGTGGTGATTTTTAGAAAGATAAATTGGGCAAGTCGATATCAGGACAAATCAAATACATTTGCTTTGGTCTATAAGAAAGTTACATCCCCCTCAGTTCTTCTGAAATCTTTTTCAATGTTGATTTACTCAGGCTGATTACGGGTTATGTTATTAATTATGATTCTCATGGTGTAAAGGAAGATGAGTATGAGGAAGATTGTCTGCTGTGTGAGCTTGGGCTCAGAATAAACATTACTATATGCATGATGATGATTGGACAATTAAGTGAACATGAGCTTATCTCCAGTGCCAATAAGGTCTTCATAATTGAAGTGGTTGATGATAAATAAAAAAGATTAACTATATGGAAATCCTCTATCATCATTGCTCACTTGTCTTTGATGTTAGATAGCATTATTATAGCTTATGGTCATTTGATTATGATTCGTTAGTCTCTTTTTCATTTACTATTTCAGGTAGCAATTTACATTTCAAAGACAGGGGAATGTGTTGAATTTGAGAGTGATCGTTGGGGTCAACGATCGTTTCAAGAGGTGGGTAATGTGACGTACCCAAATCGGATAGTTTAGAAGATTATGAAGAATATGGACTTGGACCGACCTCCTTGAAATTAGACCTATTATGTATTGGGTCTTATTAAATCGTAGGTTTATTTGTATTGTTTTGGGTATAAAGCCCTTCGATGTTTTGTTTAACAATCATCTATCGAAAATATGATTTATGCATCCTCTCCTCTCGGTTCTACAGCCGTTCTCCTCTCCCTCCTTCGTGTTGGATCGGATTAAAATTCGATTATATCCAGCCCAATACAGAATTATCAAGAGTCCCTTGGGCCAAGGGAGAAAAGAATTTCAGCGGCCCAAATTGTTTCTCATCAGCCCAATTTCGAAGGCAGTTGCAAGAAATGATCATTCATGCACTAAATCATGATCACACGAAGTGAATTGAGGGGAACGTGCCTGAAGAAGAAGAAAAGACAGTATAAATCTGTGAAGAAATAAAATACGAAGCATAAGGTGGATACAAAAGGAAGACGATCAAAGAAAAGGCGGAAATTACCGGATTAAAGGCAGCAGTGACTGTGGTGGTAAAAGTCGATTCTTGTTCATCATTTGTATCTGATACATTCAAAATGTGGATAGTGAATTAGACCCGGAAATGAAGTCTAAACAAAATTGATAACATAAGACTTATCTGTTTTGGTGACTAAGACTTTATCCTTTCAAANCTAACAGGAAACGGGATGAAAAGAGATCATCAATTAGCCCTCCATATGAATCACATATGAAACTTTCTAGCATGGAAGTCCAATTGGGTTTGTATTCTGTCTCTAGTAATGTTATTAATGAAATTGAGAATGAATCTCATGAGATGTCTAGAAGCAAAAGGTTAGGTACGAATAATATGCACTCGAGAAGCTGCCATCTATATGAAAAACAGTCTAAAAAGTTTCTCAATGGTTCGAGATTCACATATAATAATGAGTACGCCAAAATGTGGAAGCATCAGATGTTGTCTCTAATTGAGCTTCTATTATCAACTCTTATTCCCAAGGTTTGCCAATCTTATTCTACAACTTTTCAGACGTTTCGAGTCGAATTTATAGACTGTGACATCATTTGGACTGATTACGAGGTATTTGAGAATTATGTGATACTTAAACGATTGCTTGATGATGATGTAATTTTACATGCTAGAATTCACTCTAAGAGCAATAAAGAAAGTGGGGCAATTACGGTTGATAAATTTGTTGGTGAAATAAGAGGCACTTATGATGAATTGCTTAAGGAATTAAAGTTGCGAGTTGTAGCTAAGGAAAAAGAAGATCATTCATTTAAAAGAGACAATGTCCAAGTTGATTTCGGAAATGATATTACTAATCTTTATATTATGGCGGAACTTAAACCTCATGTTCAACCACTTCCATGTCAAGCACAGAGCCCTTGCGAGATGTTTGGAAATTACGAAGTTAGTTTTGAATTTTGTCTCCCTACGGCGTTGTCATTGGGGGAAAAGAACAAGAAAACAATTGCTCGTATCCCTCTTTTCGTGACTCAGTTTTGCTGCCCTAATAGTTTAGTTGATAGGAACATGAACGATGAAGAAAAACTCGATCCTTGGGGTCAAGGATCGTCTCATGATGGGGGATTGATAGTGGATGAGAGTGATACGGAGCAGTGGAAGAAATGTAAGCTGGAAGCAATGAAATGCAACTCTAAGTGTGACTTGGAAATAGAAATTCATTTATTCGTCAATGGTGATCCTCATTGTCAAGGTAAAGATGTGGTGATTTTTAGAAAGATAAATTGGGCAAGTCGATATCAGGACAAATCAAATACATTTACTTTGGTCTATAAGAAAGTTACATCCCCCTCAATTCTTTCTGAAATCTTTTTCAATGTTGATTTACTCAGGCTGATTACGAGTTATGTTATTAATTATGATTCTCATGGTGTAAAGGAAGATGAGTATGAGGAAGATTGTCTGCTGTGTGAGCTTGGGCTCAGAATAAACACTACTATATGCATGATGATGATTGGACAATTAAGTGAACATGAGCTTATCTCCAGTGCCAAGAAGGTCTTCATAATTGAAGTGGTTGATGATAAATCAAAAAGATTAACTATATGGAAATCCCCTATCACCATTGCTCACTTGTCTTTGATATTAGATAGCCTTATTATAGCTTATGGTCATTTGATTATGATTCGTTGGCCTTTTTTCATTTACTATTTCAGGTAGCAATTTACATTCCAAAGACAGGGGAATTTGTTGAATTTGAGAGTGATCGTTGGGGTCAACGATCGTTTCGAGAGGTGGGTAATGTGACGTACCCAAATCGGATAGTTTAGAAGATTATGAAGAATATGAGCTTGGACCGACCTCCTCGGAATTAGACCTATTATGTATTGGGCCTTATTAAATCGTAGGTTTATTTGTATTGTTTTGGGTATAAATCCCTTCGATGTGTTGTTTAACAATCATCTATCGAAATTATCACAATTCTATTTCTCCCTTTCGGCTCTTCCGCCGTTCTCCTCCCCTCTACCTGCGTCTGCTCCTCCACCCCTTTCTTCCGTCTAATTCTTCCTCATTTTCTACCTCACTCGTTCGTCTATTCGTCTGTTACGATCCAAGATCGTGACAGATTACCGATCACCCGGTTGAGAAGATGATCAACAGAGGGAATGCCCATGTCTCAGTCATTGGACATCATGGATTTGTGTACAAATGAGTCTAAGTGAAGATTGTTGTTGGTCTTGGTATTAATCATATAATTTGAACAAGTTATCCTACAAGTTACCATTGAATTGGTGTTAAAGACTAGGCTAAACAGAATAAAATTGAATTGGTATTTGGATAGAATAAACAATATAGAATGAGTGATCTTGAGCACAACAAAGTGGGAGTCGATGATCAACTTGGTGAATCTGAAATCAAAATATCAAATAAGGTGACAATGAATCAAATTCAAAACATCAAACAAAACAAATAACTTAGAAGGTAACAAGTCCAATGATGTGAACTAAGAGGAACCAATCCAAATACAACCTCCTAGATGGATGCATAACTATGTCTCTAGTGAGGGGCTTACTGATGATGGCGAGGCTCACATAGATCTATTCTCCGACGATCCGACCACTTTTGAGGAAACGATAAAATCAGAAAAATGTTGTGTCTACAAACAAAGAGATGCCAACTATTGAAAGGAATCATACATGGACTCTTGTTGAATTACTAATGGAGCAAATAAAATTAGATTGAAGTGGGTTTTGAAAACGAAGTACAATGAGAATGGACATATCGATTAGTACATGGAATGTCTAGTCGCAAAAAGATACACAGAACAACTTGGAATTGATTACACATAGGTCTATGCACCCGTGGCAAGAATAGATGCCGTGAGAGAAATCTGAGCTATTTTGGCTTATCACAATTGGATAGTATGCCAATTAGATGTCAAATTGGCAGTCCTTCATAAGGAATTAGATGAAGATATTTTCGTTGAACAACAAAAAATATATGAAAATACTGACAAACCACACTTTGTATACAAATTTCATAAGACACTGTAGGGATAAAAACAAGCCCACAAGCTTGGTTCACACGCCTCGAAACACACACTTAAGAAGAAGGACTTCAAAGATGTGTAGGGAAGAAACTATATTTGTCAAACGAAACCAACAAGGCGATCAACTCATTGTAAGTGTTTATGTAAATTATTTACTTTTTACTTAAGATCTATGTTTAGAGAATTACACATGACTAACTTAGGTAAGTTGAATTATTTTCTATGAATTGAAATTTTGCAACTATCCAGTGCCATCTTCATTTGTCAATAGAAAAATGCAGCTAAAATCTTACAACGGTTCAAAATTTATACATGTACGTCGATTGGGACATCTGTTGCGCCTGAAAGTCAGTTAAGTAAGAATGAAAAATGGGCAGCATTATATGATGACAACAAGTTAAAACAACTAGTTGGTTGGTTTGATGTGTTTTACCACTACACGACCTGATTTGGCATTTGTGGTTCCGTATATCAATAGTTTTATGAATCATTCCATGTCACCTCATTGACATGTTGCAATGAGGATTCTAAGATATGTTCAAGGGACTCAACCATATGGAATTTATTACATGAAAGGCATTGGTGGAAAATTTTGGCATTCATGGACATTGATTACGCTTGAAATCGAGATTATATGAGGTGCACATTTGGATATGCTTTCTTATTTAGCTTGGGTGCTATCTCAAGTGGTTAGAAGGAACAACCAATTATCACTAAATCAAGCACTAAAGTTGAGTTTGTAGCAACATTAGTATGTGTATGTCAAGAGATATAGATAAAAAGATTTTAGAAAAAATTAGATTTAAAAACTAAACAAACTCAATTTACTGTGACAATTTTTCTACAACTAATCTTTCAAAGAACCATGTACTTCATGAAAGAACCAAGCACATAGATGCGAGAATTCATTTCCTACGAAATCTTATGAAGGATGACTCTCTTGAACTAATTCATTGAGACATTGTTGATTAAATAACTGATATCATGACTAAGACTTTGATGTATGATTCATTTCTGAATTTACAAAATATGTAAGGTATTTGTTGTGAGGTCCCCTCGGGGGTGCGAGAGAGAGGGCACCTTAGGCGAATCCCTACATCGGCTATAGACGGGGAACGATCGTATGTTAAGTATAATGATTCGTCTCCCATTGCACGAGGTCTTTTCCCTAGCAAAGTGGCAAACGGAACGTTAGAACTGGAAAGTTAAGCGTGCTCACCCTGGAGCAATTCAGGGATGGGTGACCCACTGGGAAGTGTGGGAGCTAGGGAAAAAGTAAAGCCATGAGGACTAGGTGGGTGTCATTCGAGTCAGCCTAGTCCAAAGCGGACAATATCGTGCAAGCGGAAAGGCGGGTCGTTACATTTGGTATCAGAGCAGGACCCGGGTTATAGTCGGTGTGTTGGGCAAACCTCAACGAGGACGCTGAGTCCATAAGGAGGGGTGAATGTGAGGTCCCCTCAGGGGTGCGAGAGAGAGGGCACCTTAGGCGAATCCCTACATCGGCTATAGACGGGGAACGATCGTATGTTAAGTATAATGCTTCGTCTCCCATTGCACCAGGCCTTTTCCCTAGCAAAGTGGCAAACAGAACGTTAGATGTAATAGCCGAGAAAAAGGTACGACGTTACAAATAGTAGGGAATGTAGCGGTAAGTCTAGACGAGAGATAATGAGAGATACGGGAACGAAAGAACGTAAAAAGGGAACGAAAAATGGAAAAGTAATGAAAAAGATAAAAGAGGGGTCAAAATCAAAAGGAAGGAGGGGTCAACGTGTGAATTAGAAAAGTTAGGATGTCTATAAATAGGGGTGAGGAGGCCCAAAAACGAGTTAATCATCATTAAAACCCGAAAATTCGAAAATTCCCGCGAAGAAGGATATTATCGCGAATTTCACCTGCATGTCTTTTTATCGCGGAAATTTTCATGAGCAAATTGTCGCGAATTTTATGTGAGGAGGAAATTGTCGCGAAAGTGGAGGCTGTGTAAATTATCGCGGAAATTGTGATCAGTGCAGTATTATCGCGGATTTGATGATGAAGAGAATTATCGCGGATTTTGCTTAGTGAAGAGAATTGTCGCGGATTTGGTTTCAAGAGTAAATTATCGCGGATTTCATATTTCAGCATAGAATTATCGCGAATTTCGAGGAAATTCTAAGTTTAAGTGTTTTCGTCGCGTCTTGACGTCGGATCGTAGAAGGAACGGAACACGTAAGGTCTACGGTAACCACATAGTTAACAATAGGATAATAACGTCGAAATGCGAGTAACTAAAACCTATTACGAAATGCAGAAAAGCGCGGAAAGACTATAACAAGCGAAAGCAACGGTAAGCGGAGTGAACACAATATAGTAAGGGAAGGTTCAGACTTAGGGAATGGGATTGGGTTAATAAAGAAGGAAGAAATGATACGAATGAACGAGATAAATGATAATAAGACTCGGGGTGAGGAAGGATGGACCGTCCGACCGAACCCGGCATCGTGCCTAGTACACGATTCGCCAAAGGAAGGGCATGCCTGATAAAGGGAACGATAAGTTCCAAAGAGGAAAAGATACGTACGAAGAGGGCGGAACGGATCCGGGTGGAAAAAGGGGTAGCGCCTAAGTATCCACCCGGGGAAGGGATGCATATGGCCCGTCGAGTCATCCAACAGCTAACGGTTGGCTTGGGCGGGACATGCACCGAGCATGTTAATCTCGGCAACAAAAAAGTTAATGAATGATGGAAATGATAAGGGTAAAAGAATAGGGAAATAAGAAAACGGTTAAGTTAATTGGTTCATGTGTGTGTGTATGATGTAACTAAGAAGTAAGAAAGATAATGTGCAGTGTGTGTGAAGTTTCCTTTAATAGATTGTGACCGCTTTACAGATTTTGTAGGTGACGCAGGTGAGATATGATAGGGATGGGAAAGAAGGTCGTCGGTTGTCCGGTGATAGAGTCCGGTCCTTCGGAGAACACTCTAAATTATGCTGTCGTACTTAATGTTTCGTACTATGTTTTAAATTTGCTTTCGAATATTTCCGTTTTAATTATCATGTTTTAACAAAACGACTAGGCCCAAATTAGGGTCGTTACAGACCGAATTCGATATTCCACTTTGCTAGCCTGCCAGAGGCATCAATCTTTGATAACACACTTCGGATAGGCTGATCTGTCAAGACTGCAATATGATGTCCTTGAAAATAGTGCATCCATTTCCGCAAGGCGACTATCAGAGCTAATACGAACTTCTCTAGATCAGTATATCGGGACTCCGCTCCCTGCAATTTCCTGCTCACATAATATATCGGTCTATGTTCTTTATCGCTAAGTCTGACTAACGCGGTGCTCACTGTCTCTTTTGTCACTGCCAAATATAAACGGTAGTTTACTTAGATAATCTTTCAAACTCACAAAAGCCCTGCTACATTCGTCGTCCCAATACAAAAGGTTCGTCTTACGCAAAACCTTAAAAAATGGCAAACTTCTCTCTGCAGATCGCGAAATGAAGCGATTCAATGAGGCCAATCTTCCAGTTAGCCTTTGAAGTTCCCTAACAGTCGTCGAAGGGGTCATTTCCTGGATAGCTGTTATCTTGTCAGGATTCATTTAAATTCCTCTCTCAGATACCATAAAGCCAAGGAACTTGCCTCCTTTCACACAAAACGCACACTTAAGCGGATTCAATTTCAATCTATACTTTCTCAGTACCACGAAACAATCATTCAAATACTGGATGTGGTTATCCCCATGCTTACTCTTTATCAATATTTCGTCGATATAAACCTCCAGAGATCTCCCGATCATATCTTTGAACATCGAATTCATTAAACGTTGATAGGTGGTCCCAGCATTTTTCAACCCAAATGGCATAACTCTATAGCAAAAAATGTCTTTATTTGTCATAAATGAAGTAAACAAGTTGTCCTCACAATGCATAAAAATTTGTTATATCCCTTAAAAGCATTTAACATACTAAGGAATTCAAAGTCACAGGCCGCATCCACCATCATGTCAATGGCCGGCAGCGGATACGGATCCTTCGGTCATGCTTTATTCAAATCAGTAAAATCATTGCAAACTCTCCAACCACCATTCGACTTTGGGACCACCACTAGATTCGCACCCAATCCGCGTATCTAACAGGCTCTATGGATCCTGCCTGCAACAAACTTTCCACCTCCTCATCCATCCCCCTCTCTTTCTCAGGGGAAAACTTCCTCTTCTTCTGATGAACTACTTCTCAACCTCTGGTGACAACTCGGAACCGATCGTCACTGTCTTTTCAAGAATACCGGGGGATAAAGGCACTGTCTTGATTCCCAAAGGCTCCATCTTCATATCGTTCTCTTTAAACTTCTTAAGAGACGGTCCGTCATTTGTATCAATAACTTCATCGGGCGAGAATTCCACCATACAGACAAGTAACTTTGCTTTTGATCCATCCATACCACTTATACACATCACATTATAACAAGAGCGCGCCAGCTCTTGATCTCCCTTCATCTTCCCAACCCCTAACGGTGTTGGGAACTTCATCATCAAATGTGGTTGGGATACCACAACTCCAAATAGGTTCATACAACTTCTCCCAAGAATCGCATTATAAGGGAGTATAGGGAGATCCACCACCACAAATTCCATCATCAAAGTTCTTGATATTTCGGGATCGCCCAAGGTTACAGGCAAAAAAACAGATCCCTCAGCAGCAACAACGCTGTTATTAAAACCAACTAACTTTGTAGGCACGGGCTCGAGTTGGGTGGTTCCTTTCAAGGCCATCTGCTCAAAGGCCGCAAGAGTCAATATGTTGGTAGTAGCTACGGTGTCGACTAACACTCGAGAAACAGGATGATTCGCAATGATCTAGTCTAAAAATATTTTGGATATTTATTTTTAGATCAGTCAATTTTTTTAATTATTCGGAGTTCAGTTTATGTGGGGACAGGAGCAATATACGAGGTTGGGCCCACAATGTGTGAGCTTACGTCCTCGGGAGAGCGAAGCTCTACCTTGGTTTTCACTATGATTTTCAACAAATACAAGTACAATGATATAATAACAACAACATGGATGAGAACGGCTCGGAAAACGATCGAAAACACTCTGTTACGTCAAAAACGCCGAAAACTCGCGAGTGAGTGGGTGGTCGCGAGTTTTCGTACGAAAACTCGCGAATGGCACTATTCCAGCAAGGTCTCGCGAACAGTAAGTGCCTAACAGAAACTCGCGAACAGTAACTCCGAACAAGAACTCGCGAACAGTAACTTGTATGGGCAGTCGCGAGATTTGGTGCGAAATCTCGCGAATAGTGGCACAAACGGTGCGGTCTTGAGATTTGGTATGAAATCTCGCGAAGAGTGGCTGAAAAATGAAGTCTCGCGAATCCTGACGAAAGTCTTGCCTTGGGAGATACAATAAGAGTCAGGGTCCTTTTTCAGTGACTTGGGGCTCATATTTATAAAGAAATTCATCCAAATTAGTAAGTTTCAGGCCCATGAGCCAAATTTCATTGGATTAAGCCCAAAGTACCTAAATAATATTTAATTAAATTAGAATAAATGTCATTCCGCAATAGAACTTCGGAAATGTATCTTGATCGAGAATTTTCCGGAAATATCGATGAGAAAATATCGGAGAACCTCGTAAAATAATTCACTGTTTCCACGTATCAAATATTCAGCCAAAATTGTTGCCACAACTTACCGGCACGCTCCTCGGGTGGCAAATTACGAAAATACCCTTGGCCCCGCCCGGGTCCGAATATGTCCGAAACTGCTAGAAACATAAGTTAAATGCTAATATGCAGGCCCGGGAAGTCCAAATTACAAGAATACCCCCAAAATTATAGAATGACGAAAATATACGAGAATACCGAAAATACCATCTAGCCATGTCGGACGAGCTCCCGGGATGCCATAATAACGAAAATATCCCCGGATAATATCAATAGTCCCCTGGTTTTCAGATTCAGATTCTGAGTCGCAAACCACATTATATCAGCTCGTCTAGAAATCCAGAACTCGTTCATAAACTTTTTAACAATANCATATTGGCTCGTCCCGAAAGTCGATACTCGCTCCGGTATTTTCACGAGAAAACCGTTAGTAGGGCTGGAAACGCCTCGAAGATGTGATCGTTTTGACACTAAAAACGTCAAATTCTGAGGCCGGGCGAAAATCTCGGGATTTTTCGACTCGGGGTTCCAACCCTATAAATATAGTGCCGCCCCCTGTTACAGTACCATTCCAGGCATTCTCACGACATTTCGAACGAAATCTCGCGACTACTTCCATTGCATAGTACCTCTCGCGACGTTTGTAGCGAAATCTCGCGACAGAACAGTGACAAGCAGACTTAACCTGAACGAAATCTCGCGACGGAACAGTGAAAGCAGACTTAAAAACTGAAACGAAATCTCGCGACTGCATACGCTGCACAGTGACTCTCGCGACTTTTGGTACGAAAACTCGCGAGACACTTTAAAAAATCTGAAAAAATTCTAAAAAATTCCAAAAACCTTAATTTTGAGAACTTCACACCATGTCCTCCGACTCCGCTCATTCCTCGAACTCCGATGCCTCGTCTTCTCATTCCTCGGACTCCTCATCCAACTCGGGGAGTTCCAATTCGAGTCTTTCAGCTTTCCGTTCTCCAATTACGAACCCTTTTCCACACTTTTTCGATCGAATCACACATCTCGAGAATACGATCGGTCCTCAGAGTTCTGCTGTCAATGCCCTAAAATCTTTTGACCGACCCTTTACCATGCATCCTCGAAAATGGAAATCTCTGGTGGAAAATTACCACCTCCCTTCCAATTGTGTTCTCTATGAGTCGGGTCCCTCTGATCGGATCCTACGTGCACCGGTTGGTACCCACACTGTCTGTCTTGAGTATCTAGAGTGTGGTCTCCGCTTTCGGCTTCATCCGTTCATTTCAACTCTCCTAACTCACTTAAATATCCACCTCTTCCAGTTGAATCCAAACTCGATATCCTTGGTGGTTGCCTTTATCATTTTTATGGAGACCAATGGGATTTTGATGACCGTCGACACCTTCTTCCAAATATTTCAAATCAGTTCCACTATTTATTATGGGGCTCAGGGTTGTATCTTTTTCCGTCTAAGGCACAAGAAGAGCTTTTTTCCATTCTCAAACCCCCCAATCCAACCACGACTGGAAGAGACACTTCTTTTTTGTCACTTGCCTAGGCTCCACTAGGTTGTCTGCACTTAGCCTTCCTTGGCGGTTCCCAACTGAGGGCGATCCTTTCCTTCCGGAGTCTTATTATCCTATCCCGCGATCCGTTACTCCAAAAGCTTTAGAGAAGATATTTATCGCGTGCGCTAGATCGGATGGCACTGATTGGACCCCGAAAACTCTTTTCTATGCCTCGATCTTGGTCGCCTCCAACATCCTTCCGGCCCCTACCCATTTCAGTAGGGAACTTTTAGGTATCTGGACCACACATTAATACTTAATCATCTCAACAACTCTTCCTCGATCAGAAAACATTTCCAAAACCAGTGCATATATATATATACCTATAGTCTTTCAACGGTATTTCTCACGTTACTTGCCTATTTTGCAGATAAAATAATGGCTCCCCCTGAAGGTCATTCGAGATTAGGCGACAAACTGAGATCACTCCGTACTCTTGTTACGGAAAAGGATGAGCTGATCTTCGGAGGAGATCAAAATACTTGTGTGAATCACGCTTGTGTAAATCACGCTCTGTAACCGCCTCTGACAGGTTTGTTAGAGGTTGTTATCGCGGGATGTAAAACGAGGCAGGGACCGAGGCGTGGTCTGCGTGATCGGGCCCGAGGCGTGGTAAACGTGTGGAGGCCCGAAGCGTGGAAAACGTGATCCTGTAATCGTTCGGACCGAACCAAGGAGCCAGTTACCAGAAAACGCTTTATTTCGCCTAAGGTAATCTTCGGTCCTCTCGTTAAACATCGGGCCGCTTTCCTTAAGTGTGCAAATGGGCTGCAAGAATTCGTTTCCGCCATTTGAATTAGCCCGGTAATTAATGGGCCTTGCCCATCACAAGGTACCCAGTCCTAAAGTTCACATCAATTAGCAATAATAGGAGAGACAACCAACGCATCGTCTTGTGGGGAGAAAACCCCAGATAAAGCCTCAGGTCCGAAAGAGATTGTCATTTTGTCCAAGTCTGTTAACTGGACCTTGTTGACTTCCATAAAGCGCCCCTTCTGGTGCAGTGCCTAATAAGAATGTTTACGGGCACGGTTCGAATCACCGACGCTTCTTCCCCCGGCGATAGTCATAATGTTGGGGCCTAGATTACCCCATCTCGGTTGAGCATTCTCAACATTCAAAATCGGTTGGCTCGGGTCGGGGCCACCTGGAGGAGGAGGCAGTGCTTGCTGATTTACAGGGGCTGGTGGGTAAGCTTCATATCTGTACCCTTGCTGATTTCTGCCGCGGCTGATTTCTGCTGCGGCCACGATAGTGATTTCCTCTTCCTCAGTCTCTTTGGTTTTGTCTACCACCATTAAAGAATCATCTCTGGCCACCTCCTTGACGCTGGCCACGCTGTCCTCCATATCCATGCCCTCTCATGTTTGGTCGTGGCACATCGGCTTTTGGGGGTTTAAGTGTTTCCCCCACTGGGACACTTACATCAATCTTTCCCAACTTGGACTCCGGCAGAGCCTCCACAGTACTGATCAGTTCATCAAGCTGACCCAACTCTATCAATCTTTCCACCTCAGACATTAATTCCCGACAATCATTCGTTGCATGTCCGAAACTTTGATGAAAACGAAAAAATACTTGGGACTCGTAAGTCCCCGGCGTTGGTTCTTGCAAAGGAGGGGGGTAACGAAGAGATCCACCATTCTTTTGCTCGATTATGGCGAAAATCTGTTCATAATTGTACGTAGGAAACACTCTCAATTTAGACTTTGCAGGCGGGACAATCTTGTCCAGCCCACGACTTGCAACAATATTATGGGACCCATACGCCCGAATCTCGATCACTCCGTGATCCCGCAAGCCTTCATCTTCTCGGATGTATTGTGTACATCTCAACGTCAAATCCTCCATACTTTCCGAGGGATCCCTATTCAAAGAGTTACATAACGGGTGTCCAGCTAGAATAAGCTGGAGCACCCCAACCTTCTCACTCACAGTAATCCGAGGTATCTTCCTACACTCGGCCTCAAAACGGGTAATAAAACCCAACAACCTTTCCGAAGAATCATACCGCAACGCGGTCAAAGAAGTCATAGACTTTATTGGCGTATTGAAAGGCGCAAAAGCTGAATAGAATTGATCCTTAAAGTCCTGATATGAAACGATCGAGCGCCTCGATAACCGATTAAACCATCGGAGGGCTGATTCTTTACGAGAAGCAGCAAAAACGAAACACATGGCCGCATCACTGAAATTCATCAAACTCACATGAATCTCCAAATTTGATGTGTGAACATGTGGGAAAGTCGACCCGCAATACTGTGGAAGATCCTTAGGCATTTCAATAAACTCAGAAAGAGTGGCTCCGATAATGGCCATGGAAAATGGCGACAGAGCGTTAGACGTGTTCCAAGGACTTTGCAAAACTTCCATTAACGGCAGAACCTTTCCTCGACATCTAGTGGGCTCATTAGCCCTCTCATTCTCAGTATAATCTCCATCATAAGCTGAGGTCTGATGAGTATCCCGGGTATGCTCCCCGTACACTCGTCTTCTTTCCTGGCCAAGAGCCAGGTTGGCCTCTAATTGGTTCATCATGGCCTCGTTTTGCTCCAACTTCCCACTCATCTCCTTAAATTTTAGCTCTATCAATTCTCCAATCTTTTGCAGAGTATTGTTTTGCTCTCCGGTTGCTGCAGTATCTTCCTCTGCCACCTCATCATTCACGGGTTCCGGGGTAACATTTGGTATCAGAGCGTAACATCGTTACTAAACCGGTAACGGTGCGATCCTACGTAGAAGAGTCTAGGAAACTCGTAGGAGAACAACCGACCATAGGAAGGGATGGGCATAGAATGTAACAGATGACATGAATAGGCATAAGATATAACGAAAGTTTAATGTAGGAATGGCGCCTAGAACGAGAGCGCATGGAAACCGAGAAGAGGATTGCAATGCATCAGAACAGGCACCGGCGACAGAGACTCCTGTTGCGGATTCATCGACGCCTCTCACGTTCAGCCAGGAAAGTCTCAGGGACCTGTTCCAGACCATGGCAAGTTCCCTAGTTAGCGCAATAAGACAGGGACAGACGGAGAGGGGAAACTCCGTGCAAATGGAACCAGGGGCAAGACCCGAAAAGGGTAGGATGTACTACAACGAGGCATTAAAGAAGGCTGGGATGAACAGCTTCACGGGGGATAAGATGGGGGATGCGGAAGCGTGGATTATCCGCCTTGAGGAGAAGTTCGAGCTGATCGAAGCCCCAGAGGAGCTTAGGGCAGGATTGGCCCCACTATGGTTCGATGGTAGTACTGCCCGATGGTGGGGGAGTGTGTCGGCCGCATTACTGAAGGATGAGCCTATCTCTTGGGCAAAGTTTAAGAATGCGTTCTTGGATTACTACGTGCCGAAAGGACTTAAGAAAGATAAGAGGGCC